>VXAY01005404.1:1706-22386 GCA_013399855.1 Oxyruncus cristatus | reverse complement strand
CCTCCCCCGAGTCCTCTGAACTTCCCCACCCTCTGCAAGCCTCTGTCTGTCACCGCCGCTCGTGTTTGCCACCCCCTCGCCCCGGCCCACGGCTGCCCGAGGGAGCGGGGCTGATTCATTCATCCCGCAAGGAATGCTCCTCTGGAAAGCAGCAGAGCACAGATCTCCCCTGAGTTTTTGTATGCAGGGAAGTATCCTGGAGGCTGCCTGGTGGGGACGGAAGCTGCAGCAGGAGGGGGCAGCTGATAAATGTCAGTTCCGTGGCTCTGAGTTGTCGTTTCTGGGAAAATCTGATGATATTCCCGGTGTGGTGCTGGAGTTACATTTGCAGCAGGATGGGAGAAGATCCCGTTATCCTTCTTAAATTTGGCTGAGGTGTTTGGCTTGGGGGGAAAAGCTTGTTAGAGGGTGGGTGGTGCAAAGGGAATGAGCTGTACAAAACCTGCTCCTCTCTTTGAGTGTCGTGTGTGCAGATCCGGTGCCACCTCCTCCTTCCCTTCCCCAAATCTGCTCCAGATCCTCCCGCGTTGTTTAGGCCCCCCAGCCTGGGCACAAGGCTGGGGCAGTTTCCTGCAGTGTGGAGTATTTTGGGGAGGGGAGAGGCAGAGTTCACCACCTTCACCCCCTGCATAATCCAGACTCCCACAAAAGAGGCACATCAGGCAAGTGCTCCCTTTTCCCTTCCTGACCTAATTCCTGCCGGAGCGCTGAGCACAGCGGGATTCCCTCGGGTGGGACTCCTCAGCCTGGGCAGCATCCCTGGGAACACCTCAGCCTGCTGGGATGAGGCCAGGCCCTTGCAGCTGCAGGATGGATGCCTTCCCTGCACCCTTTTCCCATGAATTTCGTGGGATATTTCCCACACATTAAGGTGCTGCTTAGCCTTGACTTAAGTAACTTCTGCCTTTCCTGGTTGTCCCATCCCTGGCTCTGGACTGGCAGCAGTGAGGGAACAGCTCATGGGAAGCCTCGGGCAGGTGGTGAGGGGGTGAAGGAAGCTGAGGTGGCCGAGCTGCCTCCTTGTGTTGTGGGGGCTGGGATTTGGGGAAACAATGCAGGTTTTTGGTTGTTTGCCCTGGGGCAGAGCACAGCTCGAGTTCCTGGAATTTATTTCACTGGTTTGTTGGTCTAGAGCTGCCCTCCATCTCTCTCTACACCAGTTACCTGCCTGGGGACCTCTGTCTGCCTCAGGGGCTTTGTCCAGCCCTGCTGGTGTCTCCAAAATCCTGGAGAGATCCACAGAGCTCCTGCCAGGTCCCCTCGAAGTGGGGCTGCACCCAAGGGTTGAGCGGGGGAGCTTCACACGAGTGCTTGGTTTGGGGTCTGCCCACGAGGTGGGTTCCAAGGAAGTTGCAACCTGGATGTGCAAGAGTTTGTGTCCAGGGAGAAGCTCCCTCCGTCCCTGACTCCCTCCCTGTCCTGCCCTGTCCCCTCTCCTGCAGGTGCCCGTCGCTGCGTCGGAGGGCTCCGAAGATGTCCAACAGCAACACGGCACAGGAGTCCCTGGAAATTATGAAGGAATCGGAAAAAAAGGTGGTGGAGGAATCTGTGAACAAAACCAAATATGTATCCAGGTCACCAAGCAAGGAGGAGGTGGAGAAGGATGGAGGGGAGGAGGTCAACGTGCGCCAGGAATCTCAGGTGAGTGCAGACAGGGAGAATTGGGCCCTCACCTGCTGCTTCCCGTCCCTTCCCAAAGGGACACGGGGCTTTTCCACAGGGACACCACACTGTGCAGCCTTCCCAGCCTGCTGCCTGCCTCTTTAGCTGGATCTGCCCTGTCCAGAGTGGAATAACTGAAATATTCCCTGGGGACACTCGTGCTGAAACTTCCAGGTTAAGCTTCTCACCTTCCCTTTCCTTTCTCCACAGAGGCGAACGTCAAGTCACGGACACGCCAGGAAAAGAGCCAAGGTAGGAGCTCTCATCCTGATCTTCTTTGGGCTGTTGTGAGCTGAGCCCTGAGCTGAGCCCTGATCCCAGCCTTAGGATGCTGCTCCCAAGCCTTTCCTGCCTCCAGAAGCCACATGAAGCAGTTGGTGGTTCAGGACAGGAATTCCCATGTGCTGGACAACGTGGAAAGGGGGGGAAGGCTGGAATTGCTCTGGCTGAAGATCAGAGAGTGCAGGAATTCAGGCAGGGAACTTCTCGCTTAAAGTGTGATTCAAAGGCTGAGGGAAGAAAATAAGTGATTGCTCAGGGATTCCAAGCCACTGTGTGTCCCTGTGTATCCCTGTATATTCTGTTATTGAGCAGTTTAATTGGGGATGGCTGCATGAGTGGCCTGGGAATGCAACTGCAGGAGCTCGAGTGTGTTGTGGCTGAGGGGTCTTAACCACCCTCTTTCTTTTCCTTCTGCAGTCCAATTCAAAGCTTAAACTGGTCAGGAGTTTGGCTGTGTGTGAAGAGTCCTCGGGCCCCTTTGTGGATGGGCTGCTGGAGTCCCAGGTAGGCCCAGAATGAGACAGATTTGGGAGTGTGGAAGCCCAGAAAATCCACATCTTACCAGAATTGATGTCGAGTCTGGGGCCAGTGCCTCGGAGAGCCAAGAAATTCCCACAGGAGCTGGTTGGGAAGGAAGTGGCTGTGCCTGGGACCATTGCTCGTGTGTGTGGAGGCACCTCAGAGCCTGCCCACGGCTCCCTGGGAGGAGGGTGGGGAGAGACAGCTCTGTCTGCTCCCACTGAGAGTTTTCTTAGGGATTCTTATGGATTGTCTGTGATCTGAGACCTTCCCATGGTGCTTCTCTCAGCCACCAGCACCTCCAGGCACAGCCAAGGCTCAGGGAATGTCTGAGGGGCTCCAGCCTGCTTTGTTCTGTTCCAGGACATCATCCAGCTGCACGTGAGCTGCCCCTCTGACAAGGAAGAGGAAAAATCCACGAAAGATGGGGGGGAGAAAGAAGAAAAAGACAAGAATAAAGAGAAAACACCAAGGAAGATGCTCTCTCGAGGTCAGGGGCTGGTTTGAACTGGGGAGGGGCTGGTTTGGATGCGGGAGGTGCTGCTGGGACACATTGGGAAGTGTGGGAACATCATCCTTGTGCATGTAAAGACACACAGACTCAGCCCTTCCCCTTCCTCCTCCCTTCCCTTCTTCTTCCCTTCCCTCTCTGCTGTTGCAGTGCTTTGTTAATTTGTTCTGCTGCTGCTGCTGTTGTTTCAGATTCCAGCCAGGAATATACTGACTCCACTGGAATAGATTTGCATGAATTTTTAGTAAATACACTGAAAAAAAACCCACGGTAGGTCCTGGGCAGTAAAACAACTCCCTGAGGGGCAGATGGAGGGGATGACTCCGACCCCTGGGTGGGGGGTGGTCTGTGTGTCCCTGTCCATGGGTGTTCCCGTATCCTGGGGGATTGCAGCACCTCCAGACGGTGCCTGCAGGTGTGTTTGTGTTTTCCTGTTGGGAATTCCGAGGGCGTCACCAGACCTGGGGCAGTGTGGAAATTAAAAAGCGCAGCGGTAATTTATATCCCGTTTCGTTCCAAACATGGAATTTGGTGTGATGGAGAGGGAGAAGCAAACACGACTTGTCTGAATGCCAGGAAGGAGTCTTGACTGTGTTCAACCCCGTTCCATAAGTGGTGGTCAAATATCAACCTGCAAAGGAGCTGCTGTGGCAATAATCCATGGAATCAAGGGAAAGGCTGGCATGGGAATAGCAAAGCTGGAGTCACCACCAGCGGAGCTTCCAGCAGGGCAGGGATTCAGGCTCTCCAAAGCCAGGCACTGCTACCAAAACAACCTTAAACTGAAAAAGTCTGGTGATTAATTCAGTATGTTTGAAAAACATGGAGTGTTTTGGCCTGTTCCCATGGGAATGGGTGAAGCCAGGTTGGGGGTGTCCCTTGGTCCCCGTGTTTGTGACTTCCTCTGTGGCAGGAGAGGGGTTGGGAGCAGGGAAAGCTGCTCCACTGTCCCTAAGGTGACCCTTTCCTTTTTCCTCTCTTGACAGTGATAGAATGATGCTGCTCAAATTGGAACAGGAGATCCTGGAATTTATTAGTGATAACAAGTAAGTGGCCGTCGAGTTCGTGCCGAGCAAAAAGGGGTTTGTAACGTGGAGCTTGAGGGATTTGGGCTCCCGGGGAAGAAGGGAACGTCCCCTGGACACGCTGGGGGGGAGCCCCGTCCTCTTGTACGTCCTGGTATGACACTGCTGGGAATTGTAACCCTTTCCCTGCCTCTTCCCAGCAATCAGTTCAAGAAGTTCCCTCAGATGACCTCGTACCACAGGATGCTGCTGCACCGGGTTGCCGCCTATTTTGGGATGGACCACAACGTGGATCAGACCGGGAAGGCCGTCATCATCAACAAGACCAGTAACACACGAATGTAAGGGGGAGGGAGCCTGCCCTTTCCCTTCTCCCTTTCCCTTCTCCCTTTCCCTTCTCCCTTTCCCTTCTCCTTTTCCCTTTCCCTTTGCCTTTCCCTTCTCCCTTTCCCTTCCCCTTCTCCCTTTCCCTTCCCCTTCTCCCTTTCCCTTTCCCTTCTCCCTTTCCCTTTCCCTTCTCCCTTTCCCTTTCCCTTCTCCCTTTCCCTTTCCCTTCTCCCTTTCCCTTCCCCACAGCCCAGGAATGCTCCAGAGCAGGATGGGTTCCACACCACACTTTTTTTGCCTCATAAGAAGGGCAGGCCCCTCTCGAGAAGCATCGGGTCATGGAATGAATAAACAGGGAAGAATCCTCCCCTTCCAGCCCTCCCTGGCTCTCCCCAGTTCCCAGAGAAGGGCAGGAGCTCTTGTTGCCATCAGCCAGAGCCGGAATTTCGCACAACAAACACCTTTGCATGTTCTGTGGCCGTCGTTTCCCCTCCTAACAAGGGCTGGTTTTCCTGCAGCCCCGAGCAGAGGTTCTCCGAACACATCAAAGATGAGAAGAACGCAGAGTTCCCGCAGAGGTTTATCCTGAAACGGGACGACACCAGCATGGATCGGGATGATAACCAGGTGAGGGGGGGCCGTGGGGCATCTGCATCCCTTGGGAAAGTCAGATGTGACCCGTTTAGGATGAGAACAACCCCCAAAATTCTCTTGGGTTTCCTCCAGTGGCGTTTGATAGGAGCTCCCACCCCACCCAGGCAGCAGCATCTCAATATGAAAACTTCCAAATACCATGGAAAGGGATGAAGAATTGGTGTGGATTCTGTGGGGGTGCTTCTCCATACCCTGAAATCATCTGGGGGCTGGGCCAGCCTTTTGCCCTGAGCTGAGTGTTGCCAAGTGTCTCTCCCCACCTTTCCTTTAAAAGACCTTAAAGGTTATCCTGTTCCACCCCTGCCATGGGCAGGGACACCTTCCACTAGACCAACTTGCTCCAAGCCTCATCCAACCTGGCCTTGGGCACTTCCAGGGATGGGGCAGCCACAGCTTCTCTGGGCAACCTGTGCCAGGGCCTCCCCACCCTCGCAGGGGGGAATTTCTTCCCCGAATCCCATCCAAACCCAGTCACATCACTCCAGTGCTGTCCCGTGCTTTGGGACGTGTTCCTGAGTTTAAGTCAGGGTCAGGAGCTGCTCGTTGCAGTCAGTCCCAGTTTGTGGTTTCCCTGTGGTGCCACTCAGGATTGCAGCTGCCCACGGAGCACAGAATCCATGAGGGAGCAGGAATGTTGGCACATGCTCCAGAGAATGGCCTTTAGCTTTTCTCCCTGGGAACAGGCTGTTGGTGACATTCCAGAGCTCTGGCTCAGGCAGAGTTCAGGCAGGGTGGTTGTGCCTGAGGCAGGAGGTGGATGGATGTCCAGGAATGACCATCCCTGGACCCCTGTGGGATGTTCATCCCCAGACACAGGAGGCTCCAAGGGCAGGGGCTGGGTCACCGCATCCAGGCACCACACATGCTCCACAGTCCGCGTCCTGCCCGAAATTCCCAGCAGCTGACTGCTCCCCCTGCTCCTGCTGGCAACTGCTGACCCCTGAGCTGTGTTTGTCCCTTCAGATCAGACTCCCCTTGCAGGATGGGAGAAGGAGCAAATCCATAGAAGAGCGAGAGGAGGAGTATCAGCGGGTCAGGGAGCGGATATTTGCACGAGAGGTAAGTTTGGATCACTCACCTGCCAGGAACCTCCCGGAGCTCTGGGGCAGAAGGTGGCCTTGAGCATGCTGAGAGGTCAGATCTCCTTGTTGCCTTTCCTACCAATTTCCCAGTGGTTTTGGGATCTGCCATTGAATTCAAGCTCCCAACAAAGGTGTCTGAGATGTTGGGGTAAAGGAGCCACACCTGCACCCCCCAGTCTGCACCTTGCCTAAAATTTCAGGGAGCAGCAGAGGTGACAGAGGAGGCAGTTCTGCTCCTTGCTGCCCGAAAGATTACAAGTTTGTGCAGTGGCAGTTTTGGGATGACCAGAAAACCAGTTGCTGAACCCAAAAGGAGCAGCAGCGGCATCTCCCCACTGCTGCAGCTTCCACCTCCTGACCCAGCAGTGCAGGGCTCTGCCTTTCCAGGAGGAATCTGGGCCTTTCCAGGAGGAATCTGGGCCTTTCCTGGGCTCGGTACCTGCTCACGCTCCAGCCAGGGGTGGTCAGGGATTTGTCTTACCTGCACCAGACCTGTAGTCCTGGCTTAGGGCAGGGGCTGTAGCACAGCACAGAGTGGGATGTCCTGACTCCTGCTCGGTGTCTTGGGCTGAGCCAGCCTTGCCTCTGCCTTCCAGAGGCCGGGATGACCGGCAGGGATCAGGCTGGGCTGGCTTTGAGCCCACTGCCTGGCTTTGCTGGCCATCAGTGCACCACACCTGAGCCACCCGTACCTGCTCACGACGCACACCGTGCCCCGGCCCCACCCTTTGGACTCACTGGGGTCGTTCTTTCAGAGCCACTAAAGTCTCCCTGTTCTTTCCTTCCCACCTCCGTGGTCGTGCTCCCAGTCTGGCCAGAACGGATACCTCACGGACAGCAGGTGAGTGCTGCCCAGCAGCCCTGGGCGTGTCTCCAGAGCCCTGCACGGCTCTGAGGTGATGCTTTTCCCTCGTGTTGACTGGCAGAGTCTCCACAGAAGGCTTTGGTCGTAGCTCTCCCACACAGAGGCAGGTTTTTAGGTATCTCTGCGTGGTTTATTTTACCCCGGGTCCTGCTGGATCAGCCCCCCTATCAGTGGCTGCTCGTGGAGTTCCTGAAGGTGTTTTCTTTGCAACATCAATTTTGAGTCCTTTTTTTGGCTGGTTCATCAATTTAAAAGGAGGGTGGGAATGACAGGGAGGAATTCCAGCAGTTTTCAAACCAGTCCACCTCTCGTTTCCCAAAAGGGTAGGAAATCCCTGCCCTTACAGTGCCAGGATCAGGCAGGGCTGTCCCTAATCCTGGATTATCAAGGCTGGGTGACTTAATGGTGGCAGTGAAGTGTCTCAGGCTCCGTCTCAGCCAGAGGAGCTGCCGAGGGCACTGGGAACACGTTTGAGCAGCGTGTTCTTACGAAGCAGTTCTCCCCTGGATGAAAGGGCTGGAGTCAGGCTGGTGAGTCACCTGGCACAGACCCACTGCCAGAGGCTGCCGAGGGGTGAGGATAAAGAACGGGATGAAAAGGGACAGAGCCTCACCCTTGCTGTGCTCTGCCTTCACAGCCAAAGCTGCACACGAGGCAGCTCTGTGTGGGACAGGACAGGGGGATCTGACGGGTCAGGAGCAGCTTTGTCCCTCTCCTCAGGCTGTCCTGGAAAACCCAGTGTCCTCAGCTCAGTCACAGGGACTGTGTCCTGGAGTCTGCCTGTGGCAGGGGTGTGCAGGGCAGGGGGGACAGTTCTCAGTCCTGCTCTGATCCTGCTGGGCCCCCTTCCACTGGGGAAGGGGCCAGGAGTCAGACTTTCCCCCCAGAGGGTCCCAGACCCAGCTGCTGAGTGTCCCCCACCACCCTGCACTGACTGGACTCGGTGTCCCCCACCACCCTGCACTGACTGGACTGGGTGTCCCCCACCACCCTGGACTGGGTGGACTGGGTGTCCCCCACCACCCTGCACTGACTGGACTGGGTGTCCCCCACCACCCCGCACTGACTGGACTGGGTGTCCCCCACCACCCTGGACTGGGTGTCCCCCACCACCCTGCACTGGCTGGACTGGGTGTCCCCCACCACCCCGCTGCTGCCCCTTCCCTGGAGCCCCTGTGTGACTCGTGCTCTCCTCAGGGGCAACCGGGAGGGGCTGAGCCGGGCCTCGGGCAGCCGCCAGAGCAGCACCGAGAGCGAGATCAAGTCTCTGGAGCCGCGGCCCTGGAGCAGCACCGACTCCGACGGCTCCATCCGCGCCCTGCGGCCGCCCGTCACCAAGGCCAGCAGCTTCAGCGGCATCTCCATCCTGACCCGGGGGGACAGCGTCGGGAGCAGCAAGGGCAGCACTGCCAGCAGGACGTCCCGGGCAGGTACAGAGCGCCTTCTCCAGGCAGGTCCCTGCACGGCCGCCAAGGGGCACCTGGCACGCGGGATTTGGGGCTTGTGGTGCTCTGGTTGTGAAAGAGGACGTGGCTGGCACCGGGCTCTCGGTGCCTGGGCATGGGTGTGCCGCCTGACCGATCACCTGCTTCCTCACCGTCCCCTCTCCCGTCCCTTCATCGCTCACCTGGGAGGAGGGACAGCGTTTGCTCCCAGCCCCTGCAACTCAGACTCCCAGTTATCGTTGTTTTCTCTCCCCTGCTGTGCCCCAAGTTGTGTTGCCGTTCCCTTCTGCTCCCAAAATCCCTCCCAGCCCTGAGGATGCTCAGGGTGAACCTCCTGGCACTGTGCCTTGCTTTCCAAGGAGGAGGGCAGGGAAAGGGGTCACCAATTAGTCTCATCAGACACAACTGTCAGACAAAGACTCTGTTAATTGGGATCTGCCCACGATGTTCTCAGAGTGATTCACTGAATCCTGGGAGCAGACAGCAGCTGGAGCTGGGCCTGAGCTCCAGAGCTGCTGGGGATAGTGCAAGGGTTTGGGAGCCAGAGGGAATTAGGATCCCGAGTCTCTCTGCTGCTTCAGCTCAGTCCTTCCTTGCCTGTCCAGGTACCAGAGAGCGCAGCCCACGGGGGATGTTCCTGTGGGGTGTCACAGGTGACCTGCTCCTGGCAGCAGCTTCCCAAGGGATGTGTGTCCTGGGTGTTCCAGGGAATGTCTGTGCTCCCCTCGGACAGGGAGGAGCAGAATCCGTTACTTTCAACCTGCTGCAGGGTGTTTGTGGAAGGTTTTGCTCCCGTTTTAGTCTGATGACAGCTGGGGTAGCTGCTGACTGGGGTCAGTGAGCAGAATCCAGCGTTGTCCCGCTCTCCTCCGTTCCCACTGGTCGGCAGCAGGTCCCAAACCCTTGGGAACTCTCATTTTCCTGGGGAGGAGAGGCAGAGTGTGGATAGTAACTGCTCTACAGGAGTCCTTTCAACCAAAAAGGTTGTATTTAAGAGGCTCCCAGACCGTGTGCCAGCACCCAGCCTTTGGAGCCACACCTTCATGTCCCAGTTTGGAGGTGCCCACAGCGTCTCCCGGGATGCTGTGCCAGGGCTGTGCTCACTCTGGGTGTTCCAGCCACCTCCAGGACTGATTCATGGAGTGCTGGGAGCAGTTATTTGAAGATCTGTCCCAACGTGTGCAGAGCAGAGTGAGAAAGGAGCTGCTTTTTGGCTCTTCCTGTAATTTTCCCCCCAGGTCTCCCCTGGGAACAGAAGCCAGTTGCTTTCCAGGCTTTATATAAGGGCAAAGGATTAGAAACATCCTGGGAGAAAGAAACAAAAATAGGCAAAGGAATTATCACTTGAGGGAAAAAAAACACCAAACCCACCTTCCTCCATATCCTTATGTTTATTCCATGGGATTGGAAGTGCCTGGGACCTGGGGGCTCTTTTCCCATCACAGCATCCAGCCCCTGGGCAACTGGCAGTGGAATATTCCCTCCTTCTCAGCAAGAGGCTGCTGACAGAGCTCCTCAGCAGAATCCCTGGAGATCAGCTGTGGAAATGTGGGAGATCAGAGGCAGAATCGGTTAAACAGCAGCTACTGGGCATGAAGCAATAGTTTCACAACCCTTTTATTTGTGGAAGTAAGATGGGAATGCTGAGGAGACCCTTCCCAGCTGGGTGCCAGCAGTGTGCATCTTGCTCCTTCCCTCCCAGCTTTTCCTGCCACGGGAAGGGAGTGCTTGCAGCTTGCCATTTCCCAGCCTTTTCCTCAGAGGAGAGGGGTCTGTGAGGCCATGGATTGGGGTCCCCCCACTCCCCTCTGCTCTGGGCAGTCAGGTTGGTGCTGGTGTCCGAGCCGGGGCCGTGCCCAGAGCTGAGCTGGGACTGGAGCTCTCCAGCTCCTTCCCACGGCCTCCTGTGGTCCTGAGCTGACAGAGGTGTACCTGGCAGCTCCCTGATGTTGGGATCCCTGCCTTGTTTGGGGGTGGAGAGCCTCCACCAGGCAGGTGCTGCTCTTGGCAGCCGGATTCCTCTTCCCTGCATGGGGTGGGAGAGGAGATCCCGGGATCAGCCTTGGAGGGTCAGTGTGTGCCCCTGGACATGGGGAGGAGGGGGCTGCAGTCCCCAGGAGCCTCAGCCCCTTGCTTTGCTGCGAGCAGAGGCAAACCAGTGCCTTGTCCCTCTGCCTGCTCCTGGGAGCTCCAGTGGTGGCAGGATCCCACCGAGCCTTTGTCTCCGGGGTGCCAACCCTCCATGCCTGTCCCTGTTGCAGGTTTGGTGCTAGGAGCCCCTGAGGGGTGCAGCCAGTCCCCGTCCTCGCAGCCCAGCCGTGGCCTCCTGCCCTGCACGGCCCCGCAGCCGCCCCCGCAGCCCCCCGGGATCCCCCCCCAAACCCAGCAGCCGCCGGCCATGAGCAACCCCATGATGTCCCAGGTGAGTCACTGCCCAGGGCCCGGGCTGGGGAGCAGGGCCAGAGCACACCCGGGGGGCTCCGGGCCCACCCGGGGGTGTTGGGGGTCCCCACACTCGCGGTCCCTCTGTGCTTGTGGCACAGCAGGAGAAGGCCAGGGGCTGTGCTGTACCTGAACAATTCCATGGGATATCCCAGCTTCCCAGCCCCTTCTGATCTGCTCAGGCCAGCAGCCCCCCTGGATAAGGGTCTGTAATCTTCGGATGCTTTGGGACAGGCCACCTCTCCCAGGCAGAGCCTCCTGCCATGTCTGACAGGGATGGATCCTGCCCCGGAATGGTCTCCGTGCTTCCCAACCCCTGCAGTGCCCCTCTGTGTGTTTGCAGTTGGCTCACTTGACTAACCTTGTTGTTCCTTCTTTCTCTCCTTCCTCCTCATCCTTCCCTCCTTCCTTCCTTCTTTCCTTCCTTTCCCTGTCCCTCCTTTTCCCCGGATCTCTCTCCTCCGCTCCCTTCTCCGCTGGTCGTAGCCGGTCCCGGCGCTGCAGCCTGTTCCGTACTCTCCAAGCTCCTGCCCCCAAGTCCTCTTGCCAGTCTCTCCACCCCAGCAGTACAACCTGGTATAAACCCCAGTTCCTCCTCTGCACTGTCTGTTGTGCTCTGTGCTGTGTTTGTGTTGTGTGAGCTTGTGCTGATCAGGTATGTCCCGGACACTGACCCCGTGGCGTTGGGATTCACAGAGCTCTGCGCTGCAGTGGCATTCCCTGAGGCTGTGGCACCACCAATCCTGGAGTGGCAATCTTGCCAAGAGCCTGGGAAAAGCAAATCCCGAGCCCAGAGCTCCCCAGGAAGCGATGCTTGTGCCCCGTGCTGGGGTCTGGGAGCCGTGGCTGCCCTGTGGGCTCAGCCAGCCCCTGTGCTGTCTCCACTGGGATCTTTTGGGAATGGTGTGCCCCGTGGGACGTGATCTGTGGGCTGGGGTCACCCCTACCTGTGTGGGACCCCACGTGTCACTGAGTGCCCACAGAGGATGAGGCCCCCCAGCAGGTCGCACGTCCCCCCGTCCTGCCCTGGGTCTGTGGCTCGTGTCTGGGGCCTGTGTTGGGGCAGCTCCTCCCAGAGCATGGAGAAGGGGTCTGCACTCGTCAGCAGAGCTGTGTGCTACGTGCTGTTGTCCCACATGCTGTCTCTCCTCCTCCATGCTTCCCCTTGTCCCCATCCAGGCCGACGAGCTCAGCAGCCCCTTCGGGCAGATCAGCCTCAGCCGACAGGGCTCGACGGAAGCCCCGGATCCTTCCTCGGCGATGTTCCAGTCATCCCTCATCTCCCAGCACCCTCAGCAGACGGGATTCATCATGGCAACCCCTGGGCAGCCCATTCCCACCTCCAGCTATTCCGCCTCGGGGCACACGGCCCCCACTCAGCAGGTGCTGCAGCCCCAGGGCTACATTCAGCCTCCCCAGCAAGTAAGGACACGAGGGGACGTCCCCAGGGCTGGCAGGGGCTGCTGGGGAGTGGGGTCCCTCTTGTTCTGCTGCTCGCTGGTGATGGATCCATCCTCAGGGGTCCAAGCTCCGGGTCTCACACTCCCTTGCTAGGCACAGGATGGTCCCAGCCCCCGTGTCCCTGGGAGCCCACGAGGCTCCCACCTGGGGACCCCCCGGGCCGCTCCTGGCTCTCAGTGGTGGGGGAGGGACAGTGGCCGGACTCAGGGCTGACACCTCTAAGCTCTCTTTGGGGTCCTGCAGGGCTTTAGGACCTCTAGGATTGTCCCCTGAGCTGTGAGGAGAGTTGTGCCTACTGTGCTCTTGCACTACTGTGCTGGGAAAGGCTTGGATGAGGAGGCTGGGAGGCGCGGGAAGGGGCTGCGGTTCCCCACAGAGCCATCAGCTGGCCAGAGCCAAAGCCCTGGGTGGTTCCCTTCGGCAGAAGCCAGGCCAGGTGAGAGAGAAAACTGGTCCTGGGGGACCAGCTTTCTTGGATACCCTCCCTCCTGTGTTCTCACCGCTGTGTTTTCTTGCCCCTTGATAGATTCAGGTTTCTTACTACCCCCCCGGGCAGTACCCGAACTCCAGCCAGCAATACCGACCCCTCAGTCACCCAGTGGCCTACAGCTCCCAGCGCCCCCAGCAGCTCCCCCAGCAGTCCCAGCAGCCAGGTAAGGGGCTGGAAAGAGGGGAGGGGGGGCAGCTTTCCCTTTTCTGCTGCTTTTGTGGCTCTAAGGATCCCCCATGTGTTCTCTGGGGCCTGGTTGCTCTTCCCCGTCTCCCACTCTTTGCTGGACCTGTCTCTCGGCGGGGAGTTTGGATCCTGGCCTGTAGAGGCTGTTGAATCCTTCCCCTCCCTTTCCTCCCAGCTTGTTGGAGCGGGGTTGAGGTGGATTTAAGCCCCACTGAGGGGGTTTAATGCCAGGAGCTTCCCTCAGGTGTTTTTACATCAGCCCTAAGGAGGCCCATTCCCCACTCTTTAGCAGGAGGTGGGGGCAGATCGGGATTTGAGCCCCTACATCCCAAGTCTGGGGCTGTTTCCCACATCCAGCTGGGAAGCTGCTCCATTGAAACCCTGTTCTGGCAGGTTTACAGCCAATGATGTCCAACCAGCAGCAAACGTACCAAGGTGTGATGGGGGTGCAGCAGGCGCAGCCCCCCGGGCTCCTCAACAGCCAGAGGAACAACATGGGGGGCCAGATGCAGAGCGTGATGGGGGTGCAGCAGGCACAGCCCCCCGGGCTCCTCAGCAGCCAGAGGAGTGGGATGGGGAGCCAGATGCAAGGCCTGATGGTCCAGTACACGCCGCTGCCTTCGTACCAGGTGGGCACCTGCTGCACTCCAGCGTGGGGGGCTGGGAGGGGACCCCAGTGGGCAAGGTGTGCCCCATTGCTGTGCCTGAGGGTTGGAGCCACTTGGAGAGCACCTTGGGGAGGGCACATCCATGTGGGAATGGTTGCTCTGGGCAGCAAAACACCGCCTGGAATCTCTTCCCCTTGCTGGTGTCTCCTTGGGCTGGCTCTCCTTGCTCCATGTGACCTGTAACCTGCTGCTTTCCTCCCTGCCCAGGTTCCCATGGCCAGTGAGTCCCAGAGCGTGGTCCAGCAGCCCTTCCAGCAGCCAGTGCTCGTGCCAGCCAGTCAGTCTGTGCAGGGGGGGCTCCAGGCCGGGGGGGTCCCCATCTACTACAGCGTCATCCCCACTGCCCAGCAGAACGGCACCAGGTAAAGCTCCTGCACCTCCAGCCTGCCCCGGGGAGAAGGGGGTGCTGCTGCCCACAGAGGGAGTTCTGGGGGTGTCCTGTCAAGGCCAGGAGACAGCCTTGATGTTCTTTGGGGCTCCCTTCCAGTCAGGGGATTCCGTGATTCCACTGGATGATTCCATGCCCTGCTGAGAGGGGGGAGCGTCCTGTTCCTGCAGCTGCAGCTGGTTGAGCAGCGCAGGAGCTGCTCCTCCCCGAGTCCTGCCTCCCATTTCCAGGGCTTCCTGGCCACCAGCATGCCAGGCTCCTGTGTGTCCAGCCCTCTCCAGAGGCCCCTTTGTGTCCAGTCCAGCCATCCCAGTACAGAGGGAGCTGGGAGTTGCCTGCACAGACACCCCGGGGTTTCCCTCCCCATCCTCACCTGATCCCTCTCTGCTCCTCAGCCCGTCCGTGGGGTTCCTGCAGCCTCCCGGCTCCGAGCAGTACCAGATGCCACAGTCCCCGGCCCCCTGCAGCCCCCCCCAGATGCAGCAGCAGTATTCAGGTACGAGGGGCCACGGGCAGGGCTGGCACCGATTCCAGGTGGGATCAGCTTTTGGATCGTGGGCGGCGGAGCTGCCGCTTCACAGCCAAGTCTGGCAGCTTCTGTGCAAGGGGGCTCCTAAGTCTGGGAATCCCACTGAGAATGATCAGGATGTGGCTCCAGGGTGGCACTGGCCTGTGCCTGGCATCTCCCTGCCGTGGTGGGCAGCGGGGTGGGAGTGGGCAGAGGGAGCTGGGTGGGCTGTGGATTGGTGAGAGCAGGGAGAATTGGGGATGAGGAGCCTCAGGATTCCAGCTCCCTGTCCCAGCCACTGGGAGCGAGGTGAGGCCTTGTGAGCTGGTGCAGGAGCTGGACTGGAATTGTGGGGCTCTGGGACTGGTGAGCTGCAGGATCTGGGCCGGGATGCTGGAGCTCTGTGCCCAGCTCCGTGCTCGAAGTCCTGCAGCGACGCTCAGAGCAGCCACGGAGCTGCCATCCATCAGCTTGTCCCCCCTGCTCCCATTTCTCCTGGATTAAACATCATCACTCCCCGATGTAAGGTGGCATATAGGGGAGGGATCCCCAGCAGATCCTGGTGGGGCTTTTCCAGCCTGGGAAAGGCAGGAATGGCAGAGGAGAAGAGTCCAGAGCGGGATCATAGGGAAGGGCGTGCAGTGGCAGGGACAGGCGGGTGCCGCAGGTCCCGCAGCAGCAGAGCCCGGGCCAGACGCGCCTGTGTCTGTCCCCAGGGGTGTCCCCGTCAGGCCCCGGTGTGGTGGTGATGCAGCTGAATGTCCCCAACGGCCCCCAGGCCCCCCAGAACCCCCCCGTGGTGCAGTGGAGCCACTGTAAGTACTACAGCCTGGAGCAGCGGGGGCAGAAGCCAGGAGACCTCTACAACCCCGACACCAGTGCTCAGGTACTGGGCGGACTGGGAGGGACGGGGAGGAGGCAGCTCAGCCTCTGGGGCTGCCGGGGTGGGCTGGGTGATGGCTAGGGGGCCACCCTGCGGCTGTGGGAGCGGTCACAAGCACTGGGGGTGTCTGACACTGTCCCTCCCCCAGGCCAGCACTCAGCTGAACAGCCCCATCACGTCCCCCACCCAGTCCCCGACGCCGTCGCCCGTCACCAACCTCAACAGTGTGTGCACGGGGCTGAGCCCCCTCCCTGTCCTCACACAGTTCCCCCGGCCCATGGGCCCGGCACAAGGTAAGGGGGAGGCGTGTGGGGACGTCCCAGGGGGCTGGGAATTCCCTGGCGTTTCCTGGGATCCCCACAAACGTTGCTCCCGGCGCAGGTGACGGGCGGTACTCGCTGCTGGGCCAACCGCTGCAGTACAACCTGTCCCTCTGTCCCCCACCACTGCTCCACAACCAGCCCGGCTACACGGCACACCAGGTACAGCCGGACCACACGTCCCCTCCCCGTGAGGCCACGGTGTCCCCCGAGGTGACACGGTGCCCTTTTCACTCCTCAAGGGGCAGACTGGGATGAAACACGGGAACCGGAGCAAGAGACAGGCCCTCAAGTCGGCGTCCACCGACCTGGGGACAAGTGACGTAGGCAAGTGACCCCCTGGAGCGGCTCCCTTTGCCCTCTGATGGCCACACACACAGGGTTTGGAGACTCCCGATGCCCGCACCAGCATCCCACAGAACCCTCTGCTGCTTTTTGGGAGTGGTTCCTGCCTGTCCCTCACCGGGGGGGTCTCCACAAGGTCCCTGGGGAGGGAGGGACCCGCAGCCTGAACGGAGCAGCCCTCACTGACCCTCTGGAGGCCTCGGGCTTGTCCCCCACGTCACCTCCATGTCACCACCAGCAGCTGGTCGCAGGGGGCCCTTTAAGAGCCGCCTGCCCCCTCCCCGCCCCTGGCATGGCCTGGCTGTGCCACGTTAATATTAGCAAAGAATCCCTTCAGCAGCTCTGCTAAGCCTGGAGCCAGGGCTGGAGCCAGGAGCTGCAAAGGGATTTGGGGACCACCAGGCAGGGACCGGGGCAGGAGCTGCAGAGGGATTTGGGGACCACCAGGCAGGGACCGGGGCAGGAGCTGCAAAGGGATTTGGGGACCACCAGGCAGGGACCGGGGCAGGAGCTGCAGAGGGATTTGGGGACCACCGGTAGGGCACATCCAGGTGTCACTGTGGATGCAGCCATTCTCCCTCCCAGGGTCAGGGCGGGAGCACAGGGTTGGCTCCCAGTCCTGGTCCCTGAGGTTTGGGGTAGGAAAACAGGGCAGAGCCCCTGGGAGAGCCAGAACTGCCCAGCCAAGGCCATCCAAAGGACACCAGAAGGACACCAGTGGTGTCTCTGGAGCCCTGGGACACTGGGCAATACCCATCTCCTCCTGAGGCAGGCTGTGAGCACGGGAAGGGATCGGGATGGGACACTGCAGGGAGCAGGCAGGGGCAGTCTGGGGGAATACCTGGGCAGAAATACCCGGGGGCAGCTTGGCACAGCGCAGCATTCCTGGGCCGGGGAGAGGTGGGTGCTCCAGCCGGAGCCCGGCAGCGGCTCCCGGGGCACCAGGAACCGGCCGGTGACTCGTCCTCCTTCCCCGCAGTGCTGGGCCGGGTGCTGGAGGTGACGGACCTGCCCGAGGGCATCACGCGGACGGAGGCCGACAAGCTCTTCACCCAGCTCGCCATGGCCGGTGCCAAAATCCAGTGGCTCAAAGAGACTCAGGGGCGCCGCGGGGACGGAGGCGGCGGCGGCGGGGACAACAGCGGGACTCCGGAGAACGGCAGGCACGGTGACCTCGCTGCCTTATACACCATCGTGGCCGTGTTCCCCAGCCCGCTGGCTGCCCAGAACGCCTCCCTCCGCCTCAACAACTCCCTCAGCCGCTTCAAGCTGCGCGTGGCCAAAAAGAACTACGACCTGCGGGTGCTGGAGCGGGCCAGCTCCCAGTAGGGCTCCCGCGGGCACCGGGCACCCCCCTGGGCCTCTTCTCCTCCTGCCCTCCCTTCCTCTCGCCCTCCTTCCTTGATATATTTATATGAACATAATTAAGAGACGAGAAGTTGATTTTTTTTTTCTTTTTTTTTCTTTTTTTTAATTATTATTATTTTTGGAGTGACGCCCATGCCCGCCCCCCTCCCCTGTGTCTCTGGTTTTGTTTAAGCACTGTGTTGGACCGCACATACAGGTGTTGATTGGTATGTTCACTGCACATTTTATTTAATCGGATTATTATTTTTTGGGGGGGGAGGGGGCATTTTTGGTTTTATTTTATTTTGGGGGGGGGTTGTTTTTAAATAAAAAAAAAAAAAAAAGAAAATTGTCCATCACTTGAACGAAACTTTCCCGTTCTCTGCCCGTGCCAAGGGCTGGGGGCTCTGGGCTGGCTCGGAGGGGTGAGGGGACAGTGGAAGGGGCGCTGGCAGGGGGGTGTGTCCTGCCCAGTCCTGCCCCTGTGTTGGCATGTCTGAGGGCTGCGAGCCAAGGTGGGGTTGGAGTGCTTGGCCCGGGGCTGGACCCCTGACAGATGTTCACGGCCTCTTCTCTCAGCTGCCAGCCCCATCCAGCTGTGCCAGGGCAGGACTGAGGGCATGGAGTGTCCCCAGCTGTGGCCCCTGGTGGCTGAGGAGCAGCACCTGGAGCTGGCAGCGGTGCAGGTGGGGACAGGATTTGGGCTGGCACAGCCTTGGTGGCGCAGCCGCAGCCTCCAGCAGCAGTGGGATGCTCCCAGCGCAGGTAAGAGAAGCCGGGAAGGGAGGGCTCCGACTCCAGACTTGCACCAGCTCCCACCTTGCTGCCACCCACAGCTGGGCAGGGACTGTGGGGACCCCAGGATGCCCGTCCAGGGCCCTGTCCCCCACCACAGGCAGCCTGGCAGCCCTGGGCTCCCAGCTCCCTCCATCCCAGCGGACCAGCAGGATTTGGTGCCTGAGGGTGCCGAGGCAGCCACGAAGTGCCCCACGAGAGCCCCCTGTGCTGCCCCTCTGCCCCGGGCCCCCCGCCCAGGCTCAGGTCCTCAGACCCACGAGCCAAGGAGGCGCCCAGGCTGGAGCGCACAGCCCTTGGTGTGCCCAGCCCCTGCGGCCCTGGCCGTGCCCGCTTCCTCCGCTGTCCCGTGCCAGGCTGGGGGGGCCCCTGGCACGCCCAGCAACCCACCAACGCAAATAGCCGGTGGCTCCTCCGCCCGCTCCCGCCCGGCGCACGCTGGGGCTCCAATTTCCCGGCGTCAGCCCCCGGCAGCGCTCAGCTGTCGTCCCCCCCTGCCCTGTCACTCCGCTGGCCCCGGGACCGCGGCGGCTGCCGCCCTCCCCGCGCCCGCCACGGGGGCCTGGGGGCTCTGCAGCCGACGGGGCCCCGGCACCGGCCGCCCTTCGGGGGGTTCTGCAGCGCAGGGCGAAGCCTCCGAGCACAGGGTAAGCGTGTTCCCCTGCGTGGTCCCCCCCTCGCCGTGGCCGTGACCCCCGCGGGCCCCCCGTGCCGCTGCGGGACCCCGGGGTGCCCCGTCCCTGCGCTGCCCCTCGCCCCAACGGCCCCCGGCCCCAGCCGCTGCTTCCCGATGGTTCTCCTCGATTTTTCACGAGGGCTGGGGGGGCTCAGGGTGGGCACCGCCAAAAAATAGCGAAGTCTGGGTGGAAGGACTGCGTGGAGGGTTGTCAGAGGTGGCAGCGGGACGGTTTGGGGGATGCAAGAGCAGGTCCTACCCCGGTGGCAGCCCAGAGCCGGGTGATGCCCGTCGGTGTCACCTGCGTGCTCGTCCTGAGGGGCCGAGGGCGGCACCGTTCGCGGTTTGATGGTGAGATGGAGATGCCCAGGCAGAGGTGGGCACGTGCAGGTAGCCCGGGGGCTGGCTCACAGCACTTGGCACCACGGCCCTGAGCCAGTGGCCGTGCCAGGGGCTGGGCTGGGCACTGGCCTCCTCCAGCCTGGCCCTGGGGCTCTCCGGGCCAGGACCAGCCCTCGCTGGGGCAGGAGCCGCAGGATGGGCGGGGGGAGTGACCCCAGGGCTCCCCATGGCAGAACCAGCCCTTTCCAGGACAGGGGCTGTGGGATGGGCAGTGGGACTGGGCGCTGCTGGGCAAGGGCAGGCAGTGCCCACCCAACAAGGTTGCCCCTGCCGGGCACCTGCAGCAGGACCAGCCCCAGCCAACGCCTCGTCTCTCTCTTCCCCTCGCAGCATGACCGAGAAGGAAGTGCCAGAGCCACCAGCTTCACCTGCTTCAGGTGGGAAACCCAAGAGCCGGGTAAGTGGGTGCCCACCGGGTGCCACAGGGGGAAGCCACCTCTCTCAGCATCATCCTGCCGCTGCCCCAGGGGGCTTGGGAGGGCTGGGGCTGCCTGGCGGGACCCTGATCCACCTGGTGCCGGGTGGGCATTTCCCAGCTCGGCTCTTCTCTGGGATGCCCTCCTGCCATGCACCATCCACCCTCTCCTGCCCCAGCAGCTGCAGAAGCTGAAGCAACTTTTCCAGCGGAAGCCCAAGGAGGAGCCGGTGCCGGAGCCGCAGCCCAATGGGGAGCTGGTCAGCCCCTCGGGGGGACCCATCTACTACATCTATGAGGACGAGGACGAGGAGGAGGAGGAGGAGGAGCCCGAGCCCCCTCCTGAGCCCGAGAAACTTGTCAATGACAAGCCCCACAAGTTCAAAGATCATTACTTCAAAAAACCCAAGTTCTGTGATGTTTGTGCCCGGATGATCGTCCGTGAGTCCTGACGGGGCCGGGGGCCACGGGCAGGGCGAGGGGGGGGCTACGGGCAGGGCTGGAGGCTGGAGCTCGGGCTGGGGGCTACAGCTACGGCCAGGATGAGGGTTGGGGACCACGGCCAAGCCAGGGCAGGGCCTGGGGGCCAAGGCTGCCCAGGGCTCTGTCCCGGCCGTTCCACAGCTGCAGTGTCACATTCCCTCTCCTTTCCACCCCCCCGCACCACTGCCAGTCAACAACAAATTCGGCCTGAGGTGCAAGAACTGCAAAACCAACATCCACCACCACTGCCAGTCCTACGTGGAGATGCAGCGCTGCTTCGGCAAGATCGTGAGTGTGTCCCCCCACCCCCGGCTCGGGGCCACCTCGGCCCCCACGGGCAGGACCCCGGTGCCACCACCCCCGGCACCTCCCGGCCCTGAGGGGGGCCCTGGCTTCCCCCTCCCCGGGCCCCACCGTGTCCCCCCAGCTCTGAAGGGATGGCCCGTGGGTCCGAGGGGGCGGTTGATGCTCCGACCCCCCCTCTCTCCTCCCAGCCCCC
>VXAY01005403.1:1019130-1057163 GCA_013399855.1 Oxyruncus cristatus | reverse complement strand
TATGATTCTATGATTCTAAAAGAAAAAATGTGTACACCTTGTATACTTCCCTACTCTTATTTAGTTAGAAATTCTAAAGAAAATTGTAAAAAAAGTACAATAATTAATGTCAGGCTTTCTTACATTCGCCATTCCTCCTATCCATCTCTATTGCCTTCCTCATCCATCCTTCCAAAAATGTCTGTCCCATTGTTCTGCCAGCTATGCTAGAAGTCACCTAGTGCAGAAGGACATCCAGCTCCTACAGAGTATGGTCTCTGCATCATAAGGGAGAGGGTACAGACCACAGAAGGATGATTTGCTTCTACCAGCCTCACTTTGGTATGAGGGCACAGCTTTGTACTCTCCTCATCTTGTTCAGCCAAACAAGCTGGCCTGAGTCTAGCTTTCAGAGTAAAACTGAATTGCTCAAGCAAAGCTTGTGTCAGTTCATCGATTTCCCAGCAATTAGACTCTTCAAATTCCTTCATAGCTTTAATACCTGGGAGGTTAATGGCTGTAAAACACTGTCTACCATGCTCTAAACAAACAGAATTGACTAAAGGCTGCCATATCCTAGCACATCCAAATAAAAGCATAGGATGTTACAACCAATTAAGACTATGAGAATAGTATGAATGTTTCATAGACTACCTTAGGCAAGATTACACTTGGGGCAAGGTGCTCAGAAATATTTTTTTTCCTTCTTTTTACTTTTTCTTCACTCTTCACTTGCAAAACCTCCTTCAGGTCTGTCTTAAAGCTCAGAATATGCATGGCACATCAGTATTGAAACCTCTTTGCTAGTTTTGCAGGCAGCCACACATGGGGTTCTTTTGATCAGAATTACTGGGAGAAAAGAGAGGATTTCTACAGTCACTTGGCCTACCTTGCGTGCAAAATAAAATCTGTGCAGACAAGAGCTTCAGGCAAGAATTTATAGGGAAAGCTTCAAAGCACTGTAGACACAGAAAAAATTAAAATACCTCTTAGCTAAGAGCCCCCTTACTCTTCCCTCACGGACCATACGGTCGATGCTCTGCTGCCAACTGAGTGAGCAGTGAGGAAACAGATTTTTAATCAGCTGTGTTAAAACTCAAGCAATATTCAGAATCATTAATGCTAATGATTTTAGCATTACAGAATGTAAATATTTTGGAATAGACTTTGTATGAATGGGAATACTTTTTTAAAAAAAAAAATTGATGCATTTTAGTGTCTAAATCGTAGAATCATAGAATGATTTGGATTGGAAGGGACCTTAAAGATCATCTAGCTCTAATACACAATGATTGTGTCTACATATAATCCAAGTGTAGAAGTTTCTTCTCCAGTCACTGAAGATAAACTTCTTGACTCATTTGCCAAGTATAGATAACAAGTGCCATCAGAGATGTCACAGGATACATGAGAGCACTGCACAAAGGTGACAGATGTGGCACAAGTTACAGAGGAGACTCATGACTTTACAAACTCCAGCAGAGCATCAGGCAGGATGCTCAAAGGGAATTAGGCAAACTCAGTAGTTTGGAGCTCCTTGTGTAGACTTCTGTTTGAGGGTCACTTGAAGAGCTCAGAGCAGTGAGCAGTCTGTCAGCTGCCTCAGTTAGGTTTCCATTACAGAATCACAGAATCTGCCAAGTAGGAAGGAACCCACAAGGATCATTGAGTCCAACTCCTCACCCTGCACAGGACCATCCCAAAGAGCCACACCATGTGCCTGACAGTATCATCCAAATGATGATACTCTCTTCTTGAACTCTGTCAGGCTCCATCAGTGGTGATGTGACCACTTGGGGAGCTTGTTCCAGTGACCATCCACCCTCTGAGTGAAGAACCTGTTTCTAATATCCAACCTAAACCTCCCCTGAGACAACTTCAGACCATTCCCTTGGGTCCTGTCACTGGTCACCACAGACAAGAGATCAGTGCCTGCCCCTCCTCTTCCTCTCACAAGGAAGTTGGTTTGAGTGTAACAAAGTTTAAACACCTAGTTCCCATGTTGTTACCTACACCTAGGAACCTAAATTTTAATGTCTGTGACCTTCTGCTGAGTCTCACCATGGATGTGCTGACAAGAACATAAAGATCTTGGGAACTGCAGATACATAAATAAAATGTGCTGTGCATCATGTAACACTGATGTTTTAGGGAACAGCAATTTCCGGAATAAAACACTACCTGGAATAGGTTGATGGATAAGGTCCCTCTCCAGCAAAGTATTTACCATTAAGTAAGCAACAAATTTTGTCTTTATTCAGTGAAACATTGCGAATTATTCTGGGAATTTAGTATGTGCTTAACAGGTCTTCTGATTCAGGATCAAAGCTCCATCTATATAAATGCATCCTACATTAAATCTCGTGCTCACGCACAAGGCTTTGCAACCCCTGCCTACAGTGCATTAACTTGAGTGGAAATGTGAAAAAAATTAAAGCCAAATAAGTGGATTTCTGAGCACAACCATGAGATAGCCAGGAAATCACATCATCACCATGCTCAAGTGCTCACAGTAGCTTCCAGTTTGCTGGCACACAGCAGCTGGTGAAATTTTCTTTGTCTAAGCAACAGAGGGGTTTGCCTTCAGGTGCATGGCCTTAGTTCTGCAATATGCACGCAATTCAGGTACACGTCTTTCAGTAAGGAGTATTTGAAATTGAATTCAGTTTTAAGAAGCTTGCAGATCATAACTGATTGGCAAAAGAGATAGAAAATACCTCTTACCAAGTTTTTTTGTGGGTTTTGGAGGCTATGAAATTGGCTTTTACAAAAAAAAAAATATGGGCATAAAGAAGCATTTGACTATTGGATGCTTCTATAGCCAATGGGAGCTTTGTAATAAAAATGTTAATTTATTCTTAGTTCACCCAGAATTTCACTGCTGTGATATTGGATAAAACTCATATTTCTTCACTCCCAGGCTGAACTGAAAGATTAGAAAAATAAGTGATTATGCTCTCATGCAAAACACAATTTCTGGTATAAAATACGTGGCAAAGAAGAAAATATTAGTAATCTAACCTCAATTTAAAAAAAAAAAAAAAAAACAAAAACAAAAACAGAAAACCTGATTTTATTATCTAACCTAAGTATGGCTCCTTATCAAAGCTGGAAGGATCGTTTCCTTGAATAGGTTCTCTAGACCTGTGTGGAGTCTTAGATCTGATTTATGTTTTCAGGATCTGTGTAATTAGATTAAATTTGGGTGAGAAGGAGAGGACGGGACACACAGGATGACACATGATGGGCACACATGACACTGGCAAACTTCAAGTAGTGGTATTTTATTTTACGTTAAAAAAATCCATTCCTAAGTAAAACATCGTAACAAAAATGTCAACAAATACAAGATGTGTCTTTTTTTAGACACCTTTTTTTTAACTTGCTTTTAAACTAAAGCCAAGCTTAGCTTAATTTGATCTCCATCAATGTTTTTCTAAACTCAACTGAACAATGTGTGCCAAATGCATTTTCATTTGATAAATTATTTGTCCTGAAGCTTTGCTGGTAATTCTACAGAACTGACAAGAGGATGCTGATCTGCTCACCTTGTCAGGATGCTCCCTAGATGGCTTTTGCCCAAACCCTCATTAAGAAACAGTTTCTTTAATTCACTTGTTATAGTGAAATATCAGGTTGTTTCTCAGATCTTATTATTATCCTAAGCCATCAACTCCATAAGCATGAGAACAACCATGGACACGTGATGGTTGTTCTGCACTACATGACTATGTTAAATCAGTAAAGCACTGTTAATACAACCCAGAAACACACTATCAGCTGATGTGCAAAAATGCAACTGGCACCTGATAGAGTTAGCAGGAACCAAACGCTGGTGCTATCCACTGAGGTTCAAATACCTAAGGGGATGTTGTTAATTGTGCTGCGTTGTCTACTCTATTTGATTAAATCCTGGTCCTGTAACTGTGGCTCTGGCATTTTCAAGACAAATCCTTCATCAGTGTTAAAAAATTGGGCTAAACTGTCTGACAGTCTGATCCATACTAATCCTACAGAAACATTAAGTAAGTCCCAAAAGCAGTAGGAGATGCTGTTGCTATTAGTAGCTGATCTGTTTGAGGCAGGATGGACCACATATGATGAAGAGGTTAAAAATAAGTTAAAGAACCTGCATGCTTAGCCACTCTGCTTTCTGTCCCTGTTACCTAACATGCTCACCTCAGAAGAAATCTCTGATTTAATTAGAAGTACCAATCTGGGATATGTGCACTTACATAACAAATCACCTTGGGAAAGAATTTTTAAAAAGGCCTTTTTACCAATAATACTTTCCCCAAATATTAATTATTCATGTTTATAATAATTACAGCATGGCACTGCACAACTAGCCAGCTCACAGTTTTATCTATGATGAATTAAAATAGTTGCAGGCAATTAAGACCAGAACCTGAGTGATGCTGATCAAACTGCAGAAATATTATGTGTTTCCTCTAGCTTTCATTATTCACTGCTATAATGGAATTTTTTCTGTTCTCTGAAATATATTTTTGCCATAGTATTTTTATTATTTTTTTCTTGCCAGACAATCTGATCTACCGTCTAGCCAGAAAGTTGAAACTAGTTTAGCTTCTATTTTTAAATCTCTGCATTTGAATGAGGTTTTGTTTGCTTGTTTGTTTGCTTGTTTGTTTTTAACTCACATCTGCCACTTAAAACAAAACAAACAAACAAACAAACAAAAAAAAGCAAAGGCCATGGTTCACTTCATTTCAGTGGATTTATCTCAAATCCTGGCAGGTTAGCTTGACGCGTTTTTACAGAACACGTAGGACATGTGGGATTAAAATTACTCCTTGTAACCGTGTCATTAGCATTGTAGCAGCATGCAGGCGCTGATTATGTTCTCTCTGTCTCGCTTCCACACCTCTAATCTCAGAGCTGACCCAATTTATATCACTAGCTTTACATGGGCCTGTACATATTGAAATGCGGGAAAGGGGAAAGGGATGAGACTCCCTGAAAATAAACTCAGCTGGCAAAAAGATTAATCCATTTCTAAATGCATTTTTGCCTGTTGCTGAGTGTGCAGAGTTTCATCTGTTTAAGGAACATAGGCCTAAATCCAGATACTGACTCTGCTTGGGAAGGTACAAGAATGAAAAAGATAAATCAGTATTTCAAATGGATCTGTCACCAGCACAAATTATTTGATGATCTTTTGGGAGAGAGGGAAGGAGGAAGACAGAATAATGAAGTTGGAGCCAACATCTCATAGCAATCATTTACAGTAGTTGGTATAAGAAAATATTCTTCTCCATTCCAAGTATCACTCATCATCAGTAACTCTGGAAAACCTGATGTCCTCTTAAAAGCATTCCCAAAGTAGGTACAATCAGTCATCAGTGGCAGAGGTTTATGTAATCTCACATTTACAGTGAGGAAAACAATTTATGGAGGAGCATAAACATGGGACAGAGCATCCCTCAGGCCTTTGTCAAAGGATTCCCAGGAAACAACTTAGCTGGCACAGAAATAAACCACTTCATAAGTGTACTCGTACCCTTCTGAGCATGAAGAGTTTTACCTATTTGATGATCCCAAATCTAACTCCAGATTCTTCTAGGCTTGAAAATACAGAACACCATTTATTCCTGTCAAGAGCATTTTCTGCACTTCTATAAAAGGCTTCTGCTGAAGCATCAAATAAACAGGACTAGCTATAAAAACAGTGCTTTGATAAGCCAAGGTGCATCTTCCAAGCTTGTGGATGAGAGTAGGGAAATGTCCTTTCCTGGGGCCCCGGGAGTCAGGCGGGAGCTGTGCCTGGAGCAAGCACACTGTGCTTATTTGCTGATTTCTTACAGTGACAGGGCTGTACAGGTCATCGCACCAAAAGTGCTGGGATTATGCTCGTTTATTACCTAAAAATATCTAACAGTAAAATCTTCTTAAAGTCATGATAGTCCAAAGCAGATGAATGATTTTTCCAACAGATGACTCAGATAGACCCCCAACATAGGTACTTAGAACACTTTCCAGCACTACTAAATCAGATCAAAAACATATTAAAATTAATACAGGGTTAGAGAAAATCGAGTATGACCACAGCTCTTATCAAAACGAACTATCCTGAGACTGTGGGAGGAATTGTTGTGCCCTTGTCAGTCAGAAAAATGTAATGATTGTATAGCTGTCAAATCTTTCTCTACATGAAAAGTGTCAAGTTTATTTTTATATCTGTTACTATTGCATGTCTGGTGTGTCATATTAAATATGTGCAAAATTCCCTCTTAAGAGAAACTGTCATTAAAAAAAAGGCAGAACAAAGTAAGATGAGTTTAGGTGTGGCAAAATGAACAAGCAAAAAGAAGAAATGGAGTAGGAGACCAGGTAACAATCTCATTCAGATACTTTGTCATGTGTCCATAGCCAAGGGTTTTTTCAGACACTTCCTTCATATATAAATGTTAATGTTCAATAAATATAAATATTATATAGTCTCTGAGGGGTAATAGAAGAGACATACAGGACAGTATAATGATCAGTTCAGAAATCTATTCTACATTTAAGTGGATTTAAGGTTGAAAGCACTTGTCAATAATTCAAGGGTAAAATACATTAAGGGAGTACTGTCCAAAGCTCAGGCAATATAAACTGAGGGAACTGGGAAACTGAGAATCAAGGAACTGATTATAAAACATACGGCCATGCAATCATCAGGATTTTATGTTTACTGGATAGTATTATTGTGCCTGCTTTGTCTACATGTATCTTGATCATTTTCAATGTAAAATAACATATATTTAAATAGTTATTTGCTGACCCGAGTGCCTCTACTAAGAGGCAATCAGCCAGCCCCTCCAGAAAAGCAGCACATTGACAAATGAGGTTATTCCCCTATCCATGCAAAAATAAACAACGTACTTCAGTGAATTAGAGCAAGAAAGATTAAATTAAAAGACACCCCTGGTCCCTGACAGCAGTGTCTCCTTCCCTGCAGATAGCTGAGAACAGGATATCTCGTGCATTTCAAAATAGCCTAGAAGAAAGTGATCTGTGTGTAAAACTGAGGAAAGGGATCTCAGGAGTCCTGCTTAACATATTGCTACATCCTAACCCCATGTAGTGATGCTTTCACTAAGTCTCTGTCAAAGACAGCAGCAAAAGGGATTCAGTATTTAAAAGGAAATTACTGTTTCTGTTTGACCTTCTTGCTAATGCTTTGCCTTCTTAGCTATGGCTAGACCTGTGAAGTAAGAAGTGTTCATTTAGGGAAAAAAATACCCTTTAAATATAAAGAGGAGAAGTTCCCTAAGGAAAGTGCTGAAACTACAGATGACACAACCAAATGTAGTAAAACCTGTGTTATGGGCATTAGTCACCCATTCTGCATGTGTCCAGGCTGTTCAAAATGACAGAGAATGCCTCTGGCACACTTTGGCATTAGAAAAGAATTGTGATTCCACTTTTGACTTGTTTTCTTAGTCAGATGGTCTACATACCCTCAAACAAATCTGAACAGCTGAGGGAAAAAAAAAGGGAGAAATAATAAACAGCTTTTTGCTCTGTCCACCACCACGAACTGTGCATCTCAAATCAAAGCTAATTAATTCTCACAATTCATGTTTTCTTCCTGGAGAATGTGCCGCCAGATCTGATCAAAACCAAGAAGCAAAAAATCTCCACCTGAAATGCAGCCTCATTCAACCAACACCAACACAGATTGTCCCTGCACAGTGCCACGACAGCTGTGTGCCTTATGCAGAGCACACAGCTGATGGCAAAACAGAAGCAGGAGCGACACAAATCAAAAACCGTCCACTCTCTTTAGTCTGTGGTTATATGGTTATCAGGATTAAAAAAGTATTCAGGATGCTTTTCTCCCTGCCATCTTCACCTGGGACTTTTTAACAATTTTTCTGAAGCAGGTTGTTACAATAATGGATGCTCTCGGTGCCTTCCAACTGCTTGCTGTTTGCTGAAGAGCCAGTCCCTGATGCTTGCCAAGGACAGGTTCCCTCCTGGCAGTGGGTACCCGACCTTACCAGTGCCCAAGCCACCCTGGTAGCCTGACAAAGAGTGTTTTCACTTTGTCCCTCTCTCTGCCCCAGGGTAGATGGCAGGAAGTTTACAATAGACCAGCTTGGCTGTAGATAGGCTGCTCCTATCATGTTTGTTACATTACAGTGAGAACACATTTATTGCTAGATGTTTTACAAACAGACTCAATCAAACTTGTTCTATTAAAGCACTGGGCTGCAAAACTGGATGCTGAATCATAAAGAGGGAAAGCAACCAAATGGATTACGAATTTCTAGCTAATATATTAGCTTCATCTCTGGTACTTGACAAGCCACAGTCATGGTAGTGAACAGATCCTTGGCCAGCATTTCTTTTATTTCATAATTTATTTTGTATTCCTCCCAACTTAGGAACACAATGAGTTCAAAAAAGCACAAAGATAAATCTCAACATTTCATGGTCCTTTGGGGACAGGAGAGCATCCTAGCTTCATTTGTGTCTTCTCCTGTCCTTGCATTTCTGCTCAAGGAGTTTGTTGTAGGAATGGAAATGGAACAATTTTTTTCCTTCTAGATCAGGTAGTCTGAGTAATGCTTAACCTCTAATATAGGTGCTGGGAAAGGATTCTTGATACTTCACTGTGCTTCTTAAAATAGTTCATTTGCCAGAGTTCTTTATTTTCATAGAGAACATCAGAAAACATATAGGGTTTTCCTGAGCTTTACCCACTGGGCTTTCCCATCCCAAAGACATTCAGCTCTGAGTCTCAGAAAATCAATGAGCAGGATAGTGAAAACTATGTCCATTGTAAAACCTCTTGAACAAAAAGGAGAGTTGAACCACTTGTATGAGTAAATAGGCTGGAATGAAAGGTATAGTTGTAGCCCTTTCCATTACAACTATGTAGCATGGTATATGCAAAGTTCTTGGCAGACTACTACAGCTGAGCACCTCCACAATCACTGCTGAGGCTTAATCCTGTCCTATCAGTATGTATGTTACTTGTATTGATAGTATTAGCACAAAACCCTTCCACCTAAGGCTGATCAACACTTTCTGTTACAAGATCCATGTGCAAGCCCGTATAAATTTACATAAAGAGCATATAAAACATATTTGTATGGGATTTTCCATTTAATTCAGAACAAAAATTTAACTAATAAAAAATATCAGTGTCATTGACAATAAGAAATCATGATGCAGGAAAACATTTGAAAAGTGAGTGTATGGAACTAGATGTAAGTTGCCTAAAGGATGAACTTGGATGGTTGGCCTCGAAGATCAGTTCATTCAATTCAAGGAATGGTATTGCTGCTTTGGAAAATATCCAGCAAAACGTGCCTACCAATTTAACCTCCCAAAGGAGACATTGATTAACGTTAGAGGCAGGAAGTCAAGAGAGTGTAGTAAGGCTTTGCTTCTGAGCACCTATCACAGCTGCAGTGCAGAGTAGCCTGAGGCTGCTCCTCCCCCTCCCCAAAACAGAGGTTCAGGATCTATGCAGGAATAGCAGAATTTGGGCCAAGTCTGACTGCTGCTCCTCAGGTACCCATGCCCAGAGTGGGGGTACCAGGGATGACAACATGACTGAGAGACACAGCGGGACTTACTCCGTGCTCACAGCAGTGACAAGCTCCCCATTAAATCTGGTGATTAAAAATAGCATTTGTATTGATTGCAGGTAATGATCAAACTTGCACTTCAAAAATATTCCTTAGAGTTTGACTGTCTGGTGGTACAAACTTGACTGAGATTATAGGAACTCTGTCAATCAATTAAACTGTAAGTCTGGCCTTTCGACTACCAGTAACCCAAATATTGAGTAAACAGAGAAACTCTATTAGTGCAGAGTGACAACATTCAGAAATGCAGAGAAACACCTGGGTGAGTCCAATTGCAGCCAGTTTTGTCCTCTGTGACTTCTCTAGCATGTTCTGCTCTTCAGTTCTGCCACACACCATTTTGAAAGTTTAACACATGCCTTTAGTTCTTACTGCACTCTTTAATCCCACAGCCTCATCTCCAGGAACAAGGAAAAGTAGTTTGAAAGATACCTCCATCTAATGTAACCATTAAGGGTATTAGTCATACATTGTTTAATGGGCAGTGCATTTCACCAACACCACAGAGATGCTGCTAGAAACACAGCAGAGTTAATGCTATAAGATGCTCTCATTTCCAAGAACGGCATTTGAGAGAAGCTGTTCCAACAGCAGACAGAAAATGTTTAGTAGCTGTGAATACTCTCTGTACTTGTCTGAAGGTACATTACAAGAGCTCACAAGACTGATTCAGTGAGTGATACCCTCATGGATGATGCCTTCCAGAAGACATTCACTTCAGCTGTGATAATAAAGGACACAAATAAACCAGTGACTGCATAACCCTGAACCTGCACTAAAGAGACAAAGCAACCAAGTAGAAAAGAATCCACAATCTGAAAATAAGACAAACATAAAACTGAGAAGCTCCAAATTGGGAATTTTCTCTGTAACTGCATGTCCTGATAATAGATCCAAAGTCCACAGGCCAGAATTTGCACAGGTAAGGTTGAACCACCTGCAGCTCTAAGACAGGTTTGTCTGATCAGGTTTGATTGATTAACTGTGCCCTCTTTTCTGTATGTGATTAAGCTCTCAGAAATGATATTTACATGGTCATGAGACCTCACACACTGCAAGGCCCATGTCTGCCTCCCTTCCTTACTGTTTTCCATCCCTTCTGTGGCAGTTACTCATTTAGTTTTCCCCATGCAGACTCCAGTTTCATGTCCACAGATATTCAGCCAGAGTGCCAGTCTCTAACAAACCTTCAGCCTGGGGCCCACAGATGCATTTGTGGAGGACATGGGGACTTTTTCTGCCATGTGCCCAACTTTATCCCCTATTCTCTGTGATAACACAAGCCTCCACTATGAGAAAGCAACTGTTTTGTGTTTTTAACTCAGTGCTAATATAGGAACATACCACCTATATATCAGTGAAAGTTGTCTCCCGGATCTCTGAGCAGAGTTAGTCCCAATGTTTATCCCAGGACACGTAGCAGCCTTTTGTGGTGCTCTGTCATGTTTCATCAACAACGTAACACAGGTTGTTTAACCTTAATGGATAAAGCAGGCTGAAATGTCGCATACTAATAGATCTGCTGTGAGTCCAAAATCTCTAGACCTGTCCTGCATGATGTGATGCTGCCTAGAGTGCTCAAACCCGATGTGGCATCAAATGTCATCTAGATCCATAGCTAGACTTTTTACCTGTTCTTTCCTATCCTAGTCCTCAGGCAAAAAATAGTATCCAAAATCCTTCCCAAGCAATATACGAGGAGGAAAGAGATTTAGAAACTGTTTGTTCAAGTTTGGGGAGGCCAGCATGGTACAACAGTAACACAGTTCATGCTCCTAGCACAGACTCCTTAGGGATCACCTGTACAAATAAGATGGCCTTTGGGCCAGATCCAGCATCACCAGTTCCAACAGAAAGCTGCTACTCATCTCAATGGATTCTAAATTAAGCCCTCAGGCCCTGAAAGGCAGCTGCTCAGAGAATTATGCTAGGTCATGGCTAGAGACCAGGCATTGCAGTCCCAGGGATTATTGAATATTTTATGATTCAGTTATTAAAAAACATGTATATCAGACATCTATCTGGTGGGGCATCCATAACCCTGGCTGCTCCTGGGGAACTGAGGGAGGATATTAGCAGAAGAGCTATTTCAGGATTGCAGGAGTCTGCCTTCAATAATCCAATACTTTTGTGCAGTGAGGGCCTTTGCTGGATATTTTTGTAGCTATAGGTGTGGGGCTGACTCACGCTCTGCTGCAGCAAATAGCCATAACAGATTATTCAGGGGCGAGCTGCCCTGTGCATGTCTCCAGCCTCCTGGGGACAGATCAGGGCAGGGTCAGGGCAGACACCTGAGAACAACTACCTCCTCCCAGGCTTGTATGCACACGGGGTTGAGGCCTTCTGGGGGTGAAGAAAAAGGGAAAAGCTTCTGGAAAGAGAATGGCTGCAGGGATCTGGGCACGGTGAGGGCAGGTTTTTACAGGCATCTCAGGGCGCAGCTGTGATTTCAGCAGTCAGTTGATGCAAACTGAAGCAAGCTGTTTCCAACACAACCTTAGAGGTATTACCATTAAAGAGCAGCTGGATAACAATCTACTTTAAAATTAGCATCAACAATAGCAGTTTCATAGCATTTCTTCAAAACAATAGGTAAACAAACCAAATTACTGTTAATTATTTTTTAATGATTGTTGAAGCCTGCTGCGATATGGAATGCCAATCAGTTTGCTGCTTCTCAGACTCTTGATGAGAACAGCAATGCCTATCCTAACTAATCCAAGATGGATAGCAAAGAATATATGGGACAAAGTCTGTATTGGAAAAAAAGAAAGCAAATAAAAAGCTTGTACACAACAGCTGGTCAATTTTTACAGTTGTAGTCTTTTGTGCCTCTTATATCAATGTTTTCTAAGGCAATAAAACGTTTCACATGTAGATGGATGCAGTCAAAGATAAGTGCTGAAAGTACACCTTAGCAGTAAAGTGCCTCTAATTCCTTTCCCAACCTGACTCACTGAAAATAGAAAGTTTTGGGATAAATCTCACAAGAACAACTAAGAACTCCACCATGAGTTGGTCTGTAGGAAAGCCCCATGTTCCTGAGAAAAGTGGTTTATATTGTAATACACTGATCTGCAATGTTCACTAAACCAAAAGTGACAGTGACAGTGACAAACAGACTTTAATATCTGCTAACATTTGTCTGACTTCTGACCTCTGCTCAGGACCAGTTACTGCAACCACTGATACTTTGGAAATTGTGACTAGAAGGAGTGGGTCAAACTGAGGGCAAAATACCAACAGAAGCAGGCATTGTTTTCCTCAAGTAGTGTTACAAGAGAGAGGAATCTGGCACAATATCTTTATTATAAATAGTATTAATGTTATGCACTCTGGTTCAAATGTATCACCAGAGCACTGCAGTCATCCTTATAATGGTGTTGTATTGTCTGCCTGAAAGGCAAAGGGCAGAGAAAGCAAATAGGGTCAGATTCTACTCCCAGGTGCTCTACTTTGGAATCTGTTTTGGTTCATTACATTTATTCAGCTCCAGTCCTCTGAGGACTGAGTGCTTTTATCAGTAAACAAAAGTGTACAGACAAGCCTTGCAGTGCCATTGCAGGTGGTGGTCCTGTTCCCCTCCCATGTTACAAGGCAAAATAACCTGAACAGAAGCCTGGGACTGAGCTCTTTTTATACACCGATGTGCATCTGCAAAGGAAAACAAAATATGCTCCCTGTGCACTTATTGAACAAGCCAGTCCCACACTACCACCAGACTCCACGCTACCTTTAGGCAAGGTTTCCCCCTGGCTGTGGTGCCCAGCATGGTTAGGGGTCCATGGGATGGTAGTCTTCTGACACCCCAGCATAGAGGGAGCTGACAGCCTCTCTAAAAGCTACTCAACATGTGGTAAGAGGCCTGTCCTACCTCAGCAAAGACAGGCAAACCTAAGTCAGGACTCTGTTAACTGCAGATGAGGGAAAGCTGTGGGTGCCCAAGGGCTGGTTTCACACCCACTGAACCAAGGTGAGGAGCAATACAGCCACAGTTGCATGGTCCTGTGTCTCAGTAACTAAACCTCCAGATACAAATAGACTGAGTGTTCAACTTAATTACACCGTGTTTGAAAGGTCAGACACTACAGTTGCAATGTGTAACTCCTGGATGTCAAAGCTCATCTTCTAGAAATCAATCCTTTAATGACCTCCCTCAGCACCGGTTATTGCCCTCACGCAAGTTCCCCGGCTGTTCCGGCTGGCTGAGATGAGACAGATAGCTCATCCATCTGGACACCATCTGCCTCACAGGAGTACCGAGGCATGCTAGTGAGGGCTGAAGCGACCCCGTACAAGCTGTGATGAGAAGAACACACACAGGAAAAGAAAATCCGTCTGCAACCCCTGCAAGGACACCACAGACTTTGTCCTAAATCTCTACTGTAACAGGTGGTTACACTAACCCAGCACACCCACAGAGCCTTGCCCCCTGTTTTGCATTTGTTTTGTATGGTTCACTGTGTGAATCTCTTCTGGATGACAGTCTGGTGTCTGCCTCAGAGCTGACAGACAGAAAGGAGGTTTGTTTATTTGTCAGGTGGAAAAAGCAACAGTGATCCTCTCTTGAAGTCTCTAAAGAGGTAAAAAGGTAGTGTGTACTCTTAATTATAGCCTCCAGTCTAAACCTGAGAAGCGGAGAGCAGCATTATACATACATATATATATATGTATACATATGCACATGTATATACATATACATGTAAGATCATATACTTGTATATACTTATACATATACATATACTTGTAAGGTCACAAAGTGACTCCTAGAGTAGCTCAAGGGCCTTTTTGAAGACAGACAAAAAAAAAACTCCAAGCAAACAAACAAAACAAACAATAACAAAGCCCCACAAAAAAGTGTAAACTAACAGAGCAACACTGTGCATTTTACTCACTGTAGCCTGCGTTTCACTGTGCATCTGATGGGCAAAGAGCAAGGTAGAAAGGATTTCCGAAAAAAACATCTCTCTCTCAACTGGCATTTGGCATCTCATTGCTGTGCTGCCTCTCACCATGTCGTACACAGGCAGGGAACTTTGACCACCCTGCACAACACAAGTCTCAACCTGACCCAGTGAGGTGAAGAGAAGGAAATCAAAAATGAACACATTTGGGAAGTCTGGGTATTTTCAGCTGGTTGTGTTAAGAAAAATGAAATGTTTTCAAAGGATGTTTTTAAAGCTTGCTTTTGTTAAAAATAAAACCCTCTGTGATCTTTTAAAGGGCAGTGGTAGTGTGGTAGACATAACTGGTCAATAACTGCAATGGCAAAACAGTCCTTCTAAATGCTATGAATCATTTAAATCAACATTAAAAAATAGCATTATAGCAACACTTGCTACTTCTGGAAATATTAATGAGGAAGGAACTTGAAGTGCAGTTAACTGCTGGATTGTAGCCAGGGACCTGGTTGTCCTGGCACAGAAATTGATGAATCTTTTGCCAGTATTTTCTGCAGGCTTTGCAATCCCTGCAAGAAGGGTCTATGCCCACAGTCATTCCCTGACTTTGATGGACAACCTAAAGAGGATCCAACTCACCTAATTCAATCCATCTATAAGTCAGGGTTGCAGCCTAAGCTGGCTTTGTGAACTTCTTTGTAAGTCAGTGGAAAGAAATAGGCATTTGAGGGAAGGCAGTTCATCTTACTCTGGGCACTCAGTTTAAGATAGTTTAAGATTACACATCCTCTGGAGATGTTTATCTACTTCTGATTGTAGGATCTAGATGTTCCTACTGACTTTTAAGGGGAGAGATGAACTAGGTAAGACAAGAACCTTCACTTCATAAACTTGCAAAATGGAAGGAATCACAGGCACAAATGGACAGTAGCAGTGCTCAGTTGGACAAGTCATACCTCAGTACCTTCTGCCTTGCTCTGGTTTCTCCTGCCAGCCCTGCAGTAAGCCCGAAAACTGAGTCACCAATAGTGTTACTTCATGATGCCTACAGAGCCTCCTCTCCTGTCTTCTTGGCTGACCTCTGAGCTTTGTATCATGGCAATTGTTTTGACAGTCCCTCACTGAAATACAGTACCTTGCACAAAGAGCACTGAGAAGACAGCTGATTTACTGGTTCCCTTGTCTAAGTCAAAATTTAAATTATTGGTTTGATGTTAGAAAAGTGTTGGTGTCTTTTTCTTAGTGAACTGATTTTCTTAGAATTTGGATCTTACATGGGAAAAATATTCAAGGTCAAAAAAGTGAGTGCTGACTTCTCATCTCTAACTGCCTCTAAGTTGTTTTCACTTATGGGTTCCCCATGAAAGTAAACAGCACAGCTTTCTTATCTTCAGACCTCCCTAGACAACATCTGTCTTCATAACCTCTGAGATCATTACCTGGCCAACACCATGATGGGATTCAAAAGCTGGTAGGGAGAACAAGAGGGAAGCATGAACACACACACACACATGATTACATCATTGTTAAAGCTTTGCTTGATTTATTGTAGGACAGGGTGAAAGTTAATTTCAGAAGATCTAAATTAAATTCTGTCTAAACAGAAAAATATTTTAAATGTTGCTCTGTAAACATGCAATTATTTTTTTTATATGAGACCTTTGCTTGATTGTCTCAAAAATGTAAATAGTCTCACTCAAATGCCAACATGGCACAAGAGGGACACAGTAACATGTTTCACCTGGGACTTGATGTCCAGATTTACAGCAGAGCAGATCTATGTTCATGACCAGAAACAGCCAGTCAGAAAAGAGATCCTGAACATGCCCCAAGGTGTCATGTCTGTTTACAGTGTATTGTTTGCATATATACTCTATCTGATCTCAGAACTGAACGTATAGATCTGTCTCACCATTCTCATCCTTTGCTGGCCCATACATATGTTCCCAATCCCTGTCAATGTTTTCATTTGTGCATATATTAAACATGAATGGGCAAATTATTCAGTACAATTGTTGTTTATACATAAATTTTATAGTTAAATTGGAAAAATGTTTTCTCACTATAAAACTTCCCCCTCTCTCTACTTAAATGGTGGGTGATTTTCATCATTCTGATGTATAAACATCTTAATTACTTTCATAGGTCTCTTCTCTCAACATATTATATTATTGTGCCATTTTTTCATTTGTTTTAAATCTATACTTTGCTGGGGTCCAGAAACATGATGTTTCTTCATGTTTGAGTGTGCACTGTTGAACAGGGCAGAACAGAAAGAAGAGAATAACTCCAATTTTCTGCTCTATTTTAGAAAGCATTGGTGTCCTTTCAACCCCTCTTCCTGCTGACTGGTAAGAAACAATGATAAATTCTTTAAATAGATTTAAAAATTGATTGCATTGCTTTAAATATATCCTTCCTACTCCAGCTGCAGTTGTACCTGCAGCTAAATACTTGAACCACCTGGTCTGCATTGACTAAGAAAATGAAAACATGAGAAGACATGTTGACAAAATCAGCAGCTGCTCTTACTGGGGCCATTTCTTTGCAATTGCTGTCTGTTACTGAAATATGTGCAAAATCTGATGTTTTCACTAGAGCTAAACACCATTCACGAATATGTACCAGACACAATTCTAGGTATTATAATATTTTGGCATTTACTGGATCTAGAGTGTTGGGCATCTGGTCCAGAAGTCTGAAAGACGTGGATGTGAGCTGCTATACAGTAGTAACAGTGCTCTCAGCAAATCATTTACACAGCAGATTTCCACTCTGTTACCTGGAATGTTAGTTATATACAGCTCACCTGGAAGTATTGACCTCAGAATATGGTATTTGCAGGGAGGATGTCATAAACAACAACAAATAGAAACAAATAGCTATGTTCTGGTATTTGAAGAATATGAACATTTTTTTCTGTAGGTTTGCCATCTTACCTAGATTGTTATCCATATCATTGAGTCAATCCAAGTTTCTGTTGAAGTCATGCCCCAAAGTTAACCTTGGAGTCACATCACGCTGATCAGCTGGAGCAAAAAAAAGTCTTCAGCTGGTTCTGGGCAGAGAGAGGACTAGACCCCTAATGTTCACCAAAAGAAAAAAAGAATATACAGAGATATGCAGTGACCCCATCCACCTGCATAGAAAGGAGATCATCTTATTGAAACAGATACTGCAAGTAAAACATCTTACATTAGACTAAACAGGCCAGCTAAGGCTGAATTATTTTTTAAAGGTGAGCACTCCAAGAGTGCCATACATTAAGTTCCTGTCTTAAAGACCATATACCCTTAGCAACAGATTGCCACAAAACCAGTTCAAACAGTGCTGCCAGGCTTACCTTCAAAATAGTATTGTTACTACATATCCTGCCATGGTTTCAGGATAAACTGAAACTTCTGAAGAATCAGGGTATTAAATATCCTGAGCCTTATGACTCTGAGGAGTGAAAATTCACGCAATAACAGAACGGCTGAGGAGGGAAGGGATCTCTGGAGATGCTCTGGTCCAAACCTCCTGCTCAATCAGCCAGTTGCCCTGGATCATGTCCAAATGGCCTATGAGCTTCTCCAAGGATGGAGACTCCACAACCTCCCTGTGCAAACTGTGCTTGTGCCAGTGCTTGGTCACCCTCACACTGAAGAAGTATTTCCTGATGTTCAGAGGAATCTCCTGTGTTTCAGTTTGTGACCATTGCCTCTGGTCCTCGCACAGGGTAACACTAAAAAGAGCCTGGCTCCATTCTCTTTTCACCTTCCCTTCAGGTATTTGTATACATTGATGAGATCCCCAGAGCATTCTCTTCTCCAGACAGGACAGCCCCAGCTCTCTCAACCCTTCCTTACAGGAGAGATGCTCCAGTCCCTTCATCACCTTAGTTGTCCTTTGCTGGACTCTCTCCAGTATGTCCATGCCTCTCTTGTGCTGACAAAGGCCTTGGTAACAGCAGGGCAGCATCCCTCTGTGAGAGGCAGGAACCTCAGCATGTCCTTCAGCATCTTTGTGGCACTGGCTGTCTGACTACAATACTGGAAGGAATCCTAGATTTGCTTCCTCACTAGGAGAGGACTTCCTTCTTTAGCTCATTGCAGAATGGCTCCAGTCCAAAGCAAACATCTGCTGCACCTGAGTTTTCAAGCTGTACTCTGCTGCTGCAGTGATAAAAACTGGTCTTTTTGTAACCAAACATTTGAATTACGCTATATACTCCAGAAGTGAGACACAAATCAGAAATTCATCTTCATTCATCCAGACTAGCATATTTTACTGCATGCAATAGCAAGTATTTTCCATAGAATATTTTCCCATAAACTTAAAAAATCCCAACTAACTAGGGGGAATTTAGTTATGAGCTATAATGGGCTCGACTGCATTTCAGGAATAGCCCCCGTGTGGGTTGTTCATGTTAAATGTAAGCATAATCTTGAAAAAGAAGAGTACATTCAGCATTCCACAGTCCAGGGCTAGAGGACAGACAAGGGAATAGACAAGGACAAACCGACCTCAAGTGTAAATGAATAGCTTGGGCGTTTTAATAGTATAGATGATGCTGTCAATTTTCCCAAATTTAACGCAAGTCACAAGATTTTATTTTATTCATAAAGACCCATCTGTTGAAAACAAGCAAATATGCAGCATTCTGAACTTCTTTTTCTTCTTATGGAAGTGTACCTTAGAAAATGGACTTAAAAAACAGAAGACGGGAAGAAAAAAACCCCTCAGTTTGTAACTGTCACTGTCCTTATTTTGAGGCCCTTAACTTAGACGACCCATCAGTTGCCTTAGGTCCAGCAATATTAATTTGTGGTTATTTGCAACACATGCTTGCATTCGTGCATAGGAAAAGCGTTGTGCGGTCCATTCTCAGTTCTCTAAACCCCGGATTTGAGAGGCTGAGGAAAATCAATGCCTGGGCTGACGAGCTACCAGCGCTTGGTACTTCCAGCCACAGGGAGATTGGGAAGCACCTGCAGTGTTGTATCCACGCAGCACTGCGACACGCGGGGTCACAGAGCTGCGGCTGCTGCTCTGCACTGTGCTGATGTCACAGAGCTCCCTCCAGCCTCACGGGCCGCGACCGCCGTCGGGTACCCGCTCCCACCCGAGCCATCCCGGCCTCTCGCAGGAGCAGGGCTTGGCCGCAGTCCTGAATCTCAACAAACAAAAAAAAGCCATTTCCACATTTGGCCAGAAGAGGGCAATATTACGTCACCTAAAACACCCAGATACCGGGCTAACCGCACAGGCAAGGGAGGAGGGAATTAGAAAGTCACGGAATCCTAGAATGGTTTGGGTTGGAAGCAACCTCTAAAGGCCATCTAGTCGAACCCCCCTGCGATGATCAGGGATGTCTTCAACTCTGTCAGGTTGCTCAGAGTCCCGTCCAACCTGACCTTGGATATTTCCAGGGATGGGGCATATACAGCCTCTCTGGGCAACCTGTTCTAGTGTTTCGCCACCCTCATTATAAATATTTTCTTCTTTCTATCTACTAAAAATCTACCCTCTTTCAGTTTAAAACCTTTACGTCTTGTCCTATGGCAACAGGCCCTACTAAAATGTCTGTCCCCATTTTTCTTATAACCTCCCTTTGGGTACTGAAAGGCCACTGTGAGGTCCTCCCAGAGCCTTCTCTTCCTCCAGGCTGAACAAACCCAACTCTCTCAGCCTGTCTTCATAGGAGAGGTGCTCCATAACATTTTATACCAATATAACATAGCTTTTTAACTCCTTTTTTATACCCCTATTGTATTTTGCTGCTTTATGCAGTTCAGGAGTGGGTTCCATTAGGCGCCCTACTCACCATAGGACTCCTCAGCCTCCCAAGCTCAAGCCTGCTGAAGCTGCCACCTGAGGGTCTGAAGCGCAATGATTTATACTCAGAGAGCAGGGATTAATGAAAAACATTCATGCAAATACACTTGAAGAAAGGCAGAAACAAGCAAATAACTTTATTGTAGGTTTTTGAAAGTTCAGAAAAGGGAGAACAGTGGTCTGTGTAGAGTAGTTCAGCTCTCATACTGCTGTACTGGCAGTGCAGACCTACATGTGTGTGAGAGGCAATGGCCACAGGCATGCAGCCAGCACAGCATCCCCCAACAGTTCCCTGCCTGTTTTCTGCCTCTTTGGCTTTCTGCCCTCCATTTCCAACCAGTTTGTCCTGCTGATCTTCCTGTCATAGGCTTATGCTTAGTTTGGGTACCTCTGTGTTTCCCTCTGCATCCAGTTTAAGCACTTTCAGCAGTGTCACTTTCTGCTTCACCACCTTCCGGGTGAACTTCAAGCCTGTGGACATTGGGGGAGTCTATTGCACTCTGCTTCGTCCTGACCCTTCTGCTTCCCTGCTTCAAAGTTTTTGGGGAAATATCTCTCTCACAGGCCCTGAGGAACAGGCTCTAAGCCATAAAGCTACCGTGGGGGGATCCTCTCAAAGGTTTTTCTCAAACCCTCTGGGTAGTATCAATGCACTAGTTTGTGAGAACTTTTGGCAGCTCAGAAAATCTCCATTCACTGAACTAGAGAAGTGAGTAAAGTAATTTCTATTCATGTTCTCAGTGCTCTTCTGGTGCAACGAGGGCCAAGGGGAGGTTCCCACTGTGGAGCCAGTGGTCAGGAAGGCAGACAAATGGCACAGAGGAGCACCCAAGTGTTCCTCTGGAAGCACCTCACATTCAAATTTTTGCAAAATCTGGGGCAAGTTTCCTGGCAGGCTGTGCCAGGGTTTCAGTCTAACATTCTCCCACTCCACTGCCAGGGAAGTGCAGGCAGACAGCATCCTCCAAACAATTTACTGTTTTCTGTCTAATATTTTTTCATATCAAAAAGTCAAATCTTGCACAATTTGACATTTTCTACAGAAATGTTGCTCGCTGACTAACTAACTATAAGCAAAATACCATGGCTAGATTCTTCTAAAAGTTGTTTCATAAGACCTTTAGTTGTCCTTAATAAGAAGAAACCAAGTAGCCTACTCCTGCAGAAACACTGTACACAATTAACAGCCATGGCTTGAGTGATTAGCACGTTGTGCGCCTCGAAGAGCTGACACGAGTTTTACAAACACTAAATAATGAAGTACATCAGCTCTACTGGATAATACAACTGAAGAAAAAGAAGGCTCAGCTGACATACCATAGAAATCCAGCTCTGAAAAACACAGCAACTGCACATTGGTTCAAGACAAGGAGAAAAAAATGGTATCACCCCTTAAAAATTAAAAGGGACTTCAGTTAGTCCAAACACACGTAGTTTGACCTAGATTCTCCCGTGAATAGCTCCTTGGTTTTGTAACAATTGTAAAAGCAAGAACTTACTCACTTTCATCCCATCGGACTAACCAAAGGAGTCACTGTCATCCAGTGGCTTACATGGAGGAGAGCTGCCTATTGTGTCACCAGCTGCCACAGCATCTCAGCAAACACATGGAGTCTAACTGGGATCGGCTTTGCTAATACAAGTGCTCTCACGAGGTCACAGCGCAGGCAATAAGGCTGCTGTCCAGAACTTGGGGCAGCACTGGTATCAGCAAACATTTCCTTGAGCACAGTACTTGTCATGGGACAAGGCTACAGAATTTAAACTGTCAGCAAAGTCAGGTCACACCGTGATCAGTTGTCCTGTTGTCCCTCTAGTATTCATGGAAATGCCTGTATTTATGTTATAAATAAATACATATTATGTATTTATAATATGTTGCTACATTTATGCGCTTGCACCTGCACAAAAAAAGGACTGAGGCAATGAGGGCTACTTATGAACCACACTAATAGGAATCATGGCATATCCCTGGCAAGGTTTGCACTACCAGAAAACTCAAAGTAGTCTCAACAAAGCCTAGTTTTACCACCTACACATAAGGAGAGGAGAAAAGCTCTCAACAGGAACTTGCCAGCATTCTCATGACAGCACATCTGGAGCAGACAGTGCAAGAGGAGAGATCTCCTGGAAATTGTGCTGTCAGCAGCAGCACTGCTGTGTCCTGTGCTGGAGATAGCTATGGAAGGTTGAACAGTCTGCTAGTCATTCTGGCAGACCAGCCCACACATCTTATGCATATTTCATCATTTTCCATGTAACAAAAGCTGCAGTTGCCTGGATTTGTGCTGTTGTTACACAGTCATATAAGAAGGTTCAGTCTGTTGGTGAGAAGAAAAACATGATCTCTAGGCAGAGCTAGTAAGCTATTCTCTGATTTATTTTATACTTCCTTTTTTTTTGAAGGCAGGAGGCGCAGTACAACTGCAGTGTCTTTCCTTTTGTCAGTCCCCTCACTTCTAGTGATGTCTGAACTTCTTGATCAATTGATCAAAAGGACTGAGAGAAGTAAAAGCCTCAAAGATTTTATGTTGCTGAAGTTTGTGCAAGAACTGCAGGGTGGCTAGAGGAAAAAGACCCCAAGCAATCCTTCCACAGAGGAAAGGCAGCACCCAGCAGCTCCTGCCCACTCAGAGGCGCTGCTCTCACTTGGCAAGCATGGACTCAGTGCAGCAACAGCATGAGAGGTAGACAGTACTAGATGTGGGAGATTGGAAGACCCACATCCACCTCCCACTAGAATGCAGGCTTAGAACTATTTATAAAACTTCATTGTCCTTAGATACACTGTTCTGTTTGTCTTTGACTGATAGGATTTACAAATTTTTATTGGTTTCTTGTATTTTTGCTTTCCTTATCCTGACATCCAGCACCAGAAATCTACTTTACTATGTTTTATCTCCTAGTGCAATAAACCTCTATTAAGTTTACTGAAATCACGAAAGTGAAGTTCGCCTAAAATATTTCAACTCCGTCTTTTTTACTGCTTTGAGGTCGGTTTGTGCCTTTATATGCATAACTAGCTAGCCAGACATATTAACACAGCCTTGAGCCTTCAGTGGTGCACTGAGTATTTTCGGGGCTTTGAAAGACAAAGCTAATATTTTGTATACAGTGCAAATTACCCATTACCGCTGCTGATTGCTCTTCTTCTCGCTGGAGACACCTACGTTTTCTTATCTATACATTTAGAAGTAGAAAATCGTTAGTTTTTCTCAAGTAGTTCAATGATTTTGAGTCACCCAAAACAAACAACATAAAACCAGTATCCTGATCACATGTCATTGGAGTGCACAGGGCCTTGTCTGTAGTTTGTTTCCATGAAACGTGTGGCAATAGGGAGCTCATGCGACTCCCTCTTCTGTACATCGTGATCGCTCCTTAAGACTGTGCAGTGTCCACCTGAGGGACCTGCTAACGACTAAATGATACTTTCTTTGCACCTGAAAGGGGGAAAATATTGTTAGAACCTCCATACAGGGTGCAGCTGAAAGCAAATTGGTTAACTGATAGCAGACAGACTGTTATACTATCAAACATTCACAAGAGAAAAAAAACATACACAAGTGAAAAACATCATTGAAATTCAACTCGTTTTCTGCAAAACTGAGATAATATTGCAACTTAAGCAATTATAAGATGAAATCTTCAAATCCAATTGGCCAAAATCAATGAAAGTTAAATCCTTGGGTTTTTCCTTTTTTTTTCTTTCCTTTTTTTTTTTTTTTATGTTTTTTGCATATGTATCAATAGAGATGTACATTTGCTGGATTATCATGGCATAATAGCCATGACAGCTAATAAATTATNTCCTTTTTTTTTTTTTTTTTTTTTATGTTTTTTGCATATGTATCAATAGAGATGTACATTTGCTGGATTATCATGGCATAATAGCCATGACAGCTAATAAATTATTTCACGGATTGAAAAATATATATTTATGAGGTGTCCTGGTGTCGTGGTTTGTGGGAGCCAGGAAAGTGCTAATTCTGATCACACAGAGCCATTGACCAATGTCTGCGGTCGGATCACTTGACCTTCTCTTTCTTCGGTCATCCAAGCTGGAAAGTGTATTAAATGCATCGCCCCTGGAAAACGACAGCGCACGTTCATGCATTAATGTGTGTTTTACCACGTATAGGATGTTGCACTTCCCCTTCAGTTTGTAGTTTCTGGTTTCCTAGAGTGTTATGCAGAATCCTGTGCAAGTGATATTTTACATTTCCTAAACCTTTTATATCCTTGAAGTTTAAGAAATTAGATAGTATTAGCTTTCCTCTCTTGGATTTCTGAAGACATTACAGGCTTGGTTTTTATCTAAATCATTTTATGGCCCATTAATTGAATAGATAATGTTTCTCAGCAAAGTCTGAAGGATCATATAGCATTTTCAGCACGACACAGTATATTTTCAGCCAGGGATGACATTTTTTTTACAGTTCTAACACCAACAAGTGAGCCAGCCTTTAATATCCACTATTCTTGATACATGTAAATCTTTGTGCTGAAATTTAATCTGAAGAAATAGAACTTTGGTTAAAATGGCATGTCATCTAACGCCATGGTTAAAAATTCTGAGACAGCAAGGGAGACATGAACTACTGTTTCTAATAAAACAGAATAAAATCCCCCACAGGTCGAGCCACTAATTCCCATGAAATTCAGAGAAAGTTTTAATATACTAAGTAGTAAAATATGTGCTTTCAAAGAAAAATCTAGCTATATTACACATTTCAACTGAAAGTCAGTTTTGTAAGCCAGTTGAATCTCTGCTGAAGACCTTTGCTTGCTAATCATCCAGCTGAAAGCACTGCTCAAGGAATTATGGTCATAGAAAGTCAAACAGATAAGTCAAACTTCTTACAATTATTGGCAGTGTTCTAAACACTGGGCAGTATTCAAAAGAGTCAGCTTAAGGTATGTGTAGTCTACTGAGCCATCATGTTGCACCACATACCAAGGAAAGGAGAATGTGCATCCTCCTTGGGGTTCTGCCACGGCAAACTGGGACCCAGCCCTGTAAGGTCTTGTGAACATGGTAAGCTACACACACTCTTTCCAGACAGACATGGACAGGAAGATAAAATCCTCTTGATTGATTAGTTGGATATTTTATGTTTGGAGTCCATAAGACTTCTTGGCTTTTGGAAAAATAGAAGGAAAACTAGGCTTAGGGGTTCAAAAAGGTCTGCAAAATCTAGCATCAGACCTTTGGTTAATCATAGAATCATAGGAAGGTTTGGTTTGAAAGAGACCTTAAAGATCATCTAGTGCCAATTCCCAACCATGGGCAGGGACACCTTCCACTAGACAAGACTGCTCAAATAGTTATCCATTCTAAAGTCAGTGAGACCAATATCATTCCATGGTGTGGAATGTTATGCTTCTGTGGGCAATCTTTGCACCTGAATTGGTGTAATTTGTTGTGGGTCTTTAATTTCTTAATTATTTAGTAGCTACTTCTGTGGAGGATATTTTTAGTGAGGTTGAACTGGGAAGGGAGAAGAGAGCCGGTCATCCATATAACTATATGTTTATATATATATTCATATAAATACTTATAACTAATAGTTAACAGCTACTTAAAATCTTTAGTGGCCACACTCAACAACTACAGCCTAAGACTATGGCAGATAATAGTCCATTATATAATTTCATGTCATGATAACTTCAGACTGTATGTTGTGTTGGTGAATAACAAGTAACTGCGCTTAATTTCTAGAATTCGTCCCTATTGTTGCAATTCAGGTGGAAGAGATCATACCTGTGTGCTCACATGTTAATTACTCCTCCTTATGGTACAGTTGCTCCAGGGACTACTTTTGAATTCGCAGCAAGTGTTTATTAAACAGATCACTTAGAGCTTGCAACTTCTATTTCAGTTCCTGCCTTATCACAAAGAAACAACAGGGTAAAACAGGGAAGAAGCATCATAACCCACGTAAAATTATTTTCTCATTTGTGAGCTGCACATGCTAAGATAGGGCTTAGATTCTCTGTGAAACAAGGACAGTAGATCACTAAGTTGTGCCAAGAGGTGTCAGATGTGCCAAAAAAAAAATCCATAGGCTGATGATCTTATAGAAAGAATTAGGGCATTCAGAAGAAATAATCAGCTTTTAAAGTCTTCTCTGATCTTCAAAATACCTCAGACCCTGAAATTGTCTTTAGAAGGGTGTCTCCTGCACATCTGTCCTTGATGAGCAAAAGGACAAAGAAGGACACAAAAGGAGAACCTCAAAGGAGCCTTTGCCCCACATGGTCACAAATCCCCAGTATAGTAAAAATAACCAGAAGACTTGTGTGAATAAGAACCCTGTATATTCCTCTTTACTCTGAAAGTATTACTTACCTCCCAAGGGACAGGAAAATTTCATATTTTTTTAAATACCAGATAAACAACTGCATGCTCAAGTTGGAAGCAGTCCATCCTCAAACCACGAGCCCACCAAAAGTGCTGGCTCCCCATCAGTTCTCGCTCCAGCCAGCCATAAAAGACATCAAGTAACAAGTTATAGAAGGGGTGGCTGTAGCCAACACTGCCTGAGCATGACATGGGGCAGATTCTCTATGAATAAATGTTCCTGATTCCTTATGAATGACTGACACCTGGTTGCACATAGGATTTAATGCCCAGGTGATAAAGGAGTTCAGCATCCAACAAAAAGTAAGTTAGGGTCTATGCTAGTCCTTTCAGAAATGTGATTTCAGCATTGAGAGAACTGAAGACTGAATATGCCTTAGCTGTGTAAAGCTATAAAATGGTGCGGTTTTAATGTTTTTTAACAAAACTTCATGTACAGTATGGCTAAATACAATATAAGAAGGAGAAACAATAACAAAGGATATCACACAGACTACACAAGGTGCTGCCTATGCGAGTAAGAATGACTTTCTGAACAAGGGCAGTGTCCTAATGCTAAGCAGATAGGTGCTTCCCAGAGGGAACATAAAAAGTCAAAGGAAAGACTAGTGGAAGGAGGGTAAAAAAAGAGCATTTGTGGACTCCTGGAGCCATTTTACAAGCAGTAGAAGATGTGATGCATCTTTCTTTACTCATATAGCATGACTTGGAGTAAAACTAAGATTCAGGCGGTAGAAGGAATCACAAAAGCAGCCAAAGAAGGGGTCACTAATCATCCAGAGATGGATGTGCATATGGATGTGCATATTTTCAACTGTGTGCATATTTTTACTTTCTTCTGCTTTGGCTGTTTGTTCTAATCGCCTTTTTTTCACTCCCTCATTTTCTTCCTCTCTGCTTTGCTCCCCTCAAGCCACTAAGCACAAGCACCTAAGAATGTTTGCTGCCATCCCACAGCTAACTGTGCTGTCTCGTGATTTCCTTTTTCTCCTTGTGCACTTATCTCATCCATTTGCATTGAAAGGTCTCTGGAACAAGGGGCACTCAAGTATTGTCTTTTCCCAATACCTTTAGGCCAACTCTGGTTCCTGTACTGATTTATAAGGTGCTAATCTACTCAATATAAGAACCCACAGAGTATCTTAACCTATAGCACTTTTAAAGTAGATTATAGCCACTGCACTGCTGAGTTTGAGACCAAAATAACACAGTATACCTACTTCTTGTAACAGTCATGAGAATACTTGCAATGTATATTTTAAATGCCAAAATATAACAGGCTCATTTCTTGTAATTTATAAAGTACATATCCTGATGGAATCCTTTTTTTTTTAATTTATTTTTTTTCAATGAACATAGAGAACTGAAGCCCTTTCAGGGAAATATTTCTACCGTGAAATGAAACTCCTGCTTTTGATTCGGCACATTAGCAAGGTGCCCGGGTGTACTTTTTTCAAAAATTTAATAGGTAGATGGTTTCTTGGCAATGGGGTAAAGACTTGCAATTCTACATTAAACATTTTGGTGGGAAAAAGACTGTGAGAGAAGTCAGAATCAACCTACTGAGAACTTGGAGGGAGCTTGTGGCCTCCCGGTGAACACCCAGTGAGGTCCTGCTCTCAGTGGAAGCAGGAAGATCCGACTGTAAGTAGGTAAAATTAAATTAGAGGTGAGCAGTAGATAAATTAGATGAGAGAGACACAATCTGAGACAAATGATTAAAGAAGCAAACCCATTCCATTAACAACGTGAAACTAAAAATTATGGGCTCAAGTACAGCTTCCTTTCTAAGGATAAATCCATGCTTCAATCAGAATTGTGACTTCAGCAGCATGCATAAACCTTTACCTTTAAACTAGCCAGTGCAGATGATGATCATATCTGTGGAGTCAGCAGGACCCACCAAATACCCAGGACAACACTGAGTTCACATTTATGGTTACACCAGTGGTCTAAGCTAACACAACACCGAGTTCTCATTCATTGCTTACAGCAGTTGTCTAAGCTAAAGCAGCTGCCTTGACAAACCCTGCTGTTGTCCTAGAGACTCTTCAGGTTCTTCCACGATGGAACTTCTGCCCCTGCAGGCAGAGGATGACAGCAGAGAAGGAATGGATGGGGAGAGCAGTTGCACAATTTATATGAAACTGTGAATGCAGTTATACTGCCATTTTCTCTGGGGGCAAAAAGGTCTTGAGAAGTTTTTGGTTCTCAGGTTTTTACCCCTCTTGCCTTCATACAGTTTGCTTCTGATGCTGCAGATTAGAGCCCACTATAGTGTGCTCATGCAAATCTGTGAGGCAATGCTGCAAACAAAAACACCATGAGGAAGAATTCCAAAATCACACAAGGGAGGAGTTTGGCTTTGACAGTAGGTAAAGTAGAGAAAGCAGAGTACCTATACATCTATCTTCTCCTACCAGAATTGTTGCATTCATATGAGTGGGATTTAAAATCAGCTTCCCTCTTACTGTGAGAGCCAGGGTAGGAAATCTTGATCCCTAAATTGGATCACTACTGTAGATGAACTTGAAGCTTCTGTAGTCTCATTTGTACTTATCTTCACCAAGTTTGCAAGCTCGGCCTTGCCTGTCTGATTTTCCTCAATCTGAGAATGGTAATTCAAACATTTGCCAGAGAACAGTGTGTCAGGGAAAATCAACGAGGATCTCAGGAAATGCAGTACTCTACCCCAGGATTTTGCATATTTTGATTCATCAGAAACATTTTAAATAAACAAGACCTCAGTATACACTCACTCCTCTATATTTAAAATACATTCTTGATATTTATAATTGTATTTCTATATTATTGTTTGACCGTATCTTCCAGCTCTTAGAAGCTAAACTGCATAAGCCCGTGTGACCAAAAATTTGTCTCACTGATATTTATATAAGTATATTGGGTAAAGCTGGGCCGTACACAAGCGTTATGATGAAATCATTTGTGTTGTGTCCTTATTTGAATTTCCGTATTTACTTAACAAAAGGTTTCGCTGGGGCTTTTGAGTCCTTATTTACATAGATCCATCAAACATGGCATAGTTAGACGCAGGATGTAGTTGAAAGTAGACAATAGCACAGCAGGGTTAAGGCATTGGGCTGCAGCTAAAGTGTTTTGTTAGGAAGATCTGATAAGTGCTTAGACTTTTTGCTAAAATAAAGACCCTAACAACAGTGGGAATTCAACAGGGTAATCACACTTAATGCAGACTGTTTAGCGCAATTAGAGGTGATTGGCAGTGTCTTAAAGCCCTTAAACAGAAACAACATATAAAAAGAACTGACCTCAATTGGATTTCAGCTTCGTTGCCAGTTTCAGTCTAATGCATTATATAAACTGGTTAATGCACATATCGGTCCTATGGTCCTATGACTATAAAGTATCGGTACTGAGACTTTCTGTGCCATGGAAATATCAAAACGCTCCATGTGAGATGCAGCCCTATCAGTAGGCAGTGTAAATAAAGAGTTTGTACTTGCCAAAGGATAAATCTCTCTTCTCTGATATCCATGAGGTGTTTATCAATGAATTGATCAGGAACGCCGAGGGGAAGGCAGGGAGACAGTGACAGATGATCCAATAGCAGAATGGACTGCAAAGTGTACTTTTAATGCAAAACCAAAGTTTGCAAAGACTCATTTACAAACAACTGTGCATTTGTGCTTATAAATAACACACAGGTATTTAATCTACAGTGGATGCAATACGCTGATTTAAATCTATGCAGACATACTGAAGTCAGTGAAATAAGGCTGACTTTCCATTTCCTAATGTTTTAGCTCATAGGTCTGAGTGGAACCAGCTAATGCAATGAATCACCAAGGCAGTTACACACACTTCAGGAGCTTTGGCAGGGTACATTTCTGTGATAGTGTCTTTAGGCCAAAATTTGCTAAAGCATGGCACCACAGAAAGACAAGACCTGGAACAGTTTTAATTGTGTTGATCCAGGTCAGAACTGCCATACTCTCAGGTGAGATGCAGGGCTAGAGTAGTTGTGTGCTTCCAAGTTGTTGCAGTGTAGAAGCTGGGTAGCTTAAAAATGAAAATCTTAATCTAGGAGGCAGTACATTCTTAAAACATTCTGCCCAAGTACCTTTTGAACCTCTAATGCTACCAAAGTTTTTATAAGTTTTTACATTTATATTATTTATAGTTATACAGTGTTTGTGTGTATAAGATGTCTTGTGTTGGTCCAACTTAATCTGTTCTCAAAAGATTGATATTACCACGATTGTAGCAATATATCTATAACTGAGGGTGTTGGAACGGCTCTGAAGAGATGTAGCGAGGGAAGAACCATACCATCACAACAGTCACCTCAGCCAGTGCTTTTTGGTCTCTAAGAGGAGGGGGCAGTGCTGAAATCCACAGCTAAATACACTGCTTCAGCAGAAGAATTTATGCCATGTAATTTGTGTGTTTCCACAAGTTCAAAATAATGACCAAAGGGAACAATAATCCTCTGCTAGTTTGAATGCACAGTGAGGTGAGTATATACCAACAACCTTCCTCTGAATAAAATCTACAAAAAATGAAGATTTGCTCACAGACTTTGCATTATGACAGACAGCAAAGAAAGCTGCTGGACTAGCTTTCTTAATCAGAGCTGTAGGTTTAATCAGTAGTCATAGTAATCCAATCTACACAAGGCTGGGAATTGCCTCAGTTCAGGCACCCAAGAGATAAGCTTTTTTTTGTCTGACCCACTCACCTGGACTACCTCCACAGCCAGTGAAGACAGAATAGGCACCTTCACCAAAGGACACACACGATTAAGTCATCCCAGGTACTTAGCTTTCAGTGATTAAAGTTCAGATGAATGCTTGCACAAGGTGTCTAGCAGAGTCAGATTCAGTCAGACACTGCAGTCGGTAGAATAGTGCCCATCTTCAGTGAAAAGATCTGCCCTTCAGGGCTCCTGAACATCCCATCCACACAGATCCCACACAGATCCCACAGAGATCCCTGATCCTGCAGCTATAGATACCGAAAAGTCTTTCCTCTGCTTTCAGATTCACTAAGACCAGAATCTTTTTTTGCAGTTATACACAAACTTCCCTGCACACACGTAACTCCTTAGCCATTTGCTTGTTTCACTTTGTTCCTTACTACTCATAAGCAAGATGTCTGAAATCTCTGCTTATGTACACATTTTACCAATGACAGAACAGGTAATAAACATTTCATATAGTTTCTGCATTAGGATAAATAATGTACCATTATTTTATTACTTAAGAGACAAGAAAAAAGTGAAATTAAAATGATCTTCCAAAGGCAAGCTCTCAAAAATAGAGAAACACCATAATTTTGTTTTCTTGGCTGGTAGACTAATTTTGAAGCTTTTTGCTACTCAAGCAACTTTTATTCCCATTATTAAAACATTAACTGGAGGCAGAGGCTTATGGCTATTTAGAATGTTAGTTAATTAAAAAAGCGTTAAATTACCATCCTTTCCCTTGCCATGGGGAGCAAACAGCCAGAGTATAATGAGTTTTATTAACTCTCATAATGTCAGTGTTGACTGCATCCAAATATTGGATCCATTATTTGTCAGTCCCCAAAGAACCACCTACAGAAGTAAATGGGTCAAGGATTAATTGATCGGTGCAAGGTTCTCTCCTTCCGGTCACAGTTTTGCTACTGTGCCATTTATACGTGCAGGAGAGGAGAATCAAGGTATTTTGACTCTCCAGCTCATCACCCTCCTTTTGCCTGGCTTCTTGAGTCAGTCATACTATTGCAACCTTTCAGCAGCAGCCAAATATCTTTAAAAAAAGCACTGGTTCTCAACTGGGAACTACTGAGGAATATTCTAACAGAAGTTTTGGATTTTTTTGTTTTGCTGGTTTTTTTGAAACCTCATGCTAATTTGTGGAGTTGGAGTCATTACCTGAGAATGTACCCCCCCCAGTCAGTGTAATAAACTTTGTCCTTACTCTCAAGAGGCTCAGCAAAACTTCCACTTAATACAGCAAGCCAACCTCTGTTTAAAATAGGAGATGTTCCTCGGTATTAACAAAGCCATCTGCAACTTGGAAAGCTGCATGCATTTTAGACCAAGCAATTCTCCCAAGTAGCCTTGTTTCATAAAAAAGGAGAGAGAAGCATGTTAAAGGGTCTGAATATAAATAATAAATGAGCGAGAGCTTAAGACCACAATTAGGCCAACATTAATAAGCATTAATTCCAAAGGATAAGGGATTTATCTTTAGAAGTAACCACCACATAATAAATGTCCTTCTACACCTTAATGGATAAACTCACGTGGTATTACAGCTGATTACAAAACAGGAAAAGGGTTATACATAGGACAAGCCCAAGTAAAAGTCAAATAACTAACTTAACCTTTCTTAAAGTCAGGCAGTGGGGTTTTTGTTTGCCTTCTTCACTGTATGCACTTCCAGTGCACCTAGAGAATGCTACAAGCAATTACAAGACACATCTGCAAAAGTTTTTTCTCACTTTCTTTTTCCCTTGCACTGCCTCAGCAACAGCCTTACAATCATTCCCACAAGAAAAAAAAAAACAACTGAGTATTTGTCCATCTTCCTGTCACACAACTCTAACCACCAAGAAGGGGTCTTTCTGCCATAACTAGCTTTGCCCTGTGTACTAACTATTGGCACCCCATTCTCAATCCAAAGGGGAACTCCTTTCTGTGACAATTTAAAATTTGCTAATAGGAACTATGCTAAATACTAAATGTTCCAGCTAGACTGGTAGATATCCTCAAGGCAGCTGAAGCAACCTGTAGAACATAACATTTCCAAAGCAAAAATAGTCGGTTACATTAGATCTTGTTTGTTTGTTTGTTTATTGGCTTGTTTTCCTCCTCTCTCCTATTCTTACTGTTTATTTGATCAAACTGTACTGAATGGCAAAACATCCCTCTGATGCGTCTGGCTCCTGCTGAGCATATTAGCTTATCTATCCCTTGATCCCATCTTTTAGAAAATTAAGTGCTGTGATTTGTCACAGCATTTCAAACTGTTTTAAGTTTCTCAGCTCTAAGTGTTATTTTATTGTTACTGTTACCTTTGTTAAAAACCTCAGTTCTTAGAGACTAGATAAGGACATGATATCAACATACAACAAATAATGACTGGTAAGAAACAGAACTTTAATACATGATTATAACAACAAAAATGCAAATCACATAATTAGTCAGGACTGACTTTATGCCTTGTCAAGCCTACAGAAGTGGAAGTTTAACTTACCTCCAATGTGTTAGAGCACTTTAGCCAAGTGTAGGTTTTCATTATGCTGACTCCAAAAAAGTCAATTCCATGGTTGTGCCACCACTGTGGTTTACCATAAGTCGATGGAGTTATCCTTCAAACTCAGACTCGGGATCTAGGAGATATCAAGGCAATTTTTTTACATGAAGCATTGGAGTTGGGAAGAATAGCCCATAAGGCTACATTGTATCTCCTATGTGAGCATCTCACAGCACAAGACCCTTGTTTTACTGATGGAAAATAGAAATGCTTAAGTGACGTAGGTGTTCTTTTACCTATCAGATAGCCAGGAAGAGATTTGCTCTCTACTCATGAAGGTGTCTTTGCCTAAAACATTTGGAATAAAGAGACTGATTACAAGACTGTATCATTGTTCCCTTAAGGAAAGGTAGTGCTAGGAGTAATACATAAGTGTGATCAGATACTTTAACAAAATTATATTCTCCAACTATCAAGAATTTAAGAGATGAACATTTTTCTTATTAAAAAAAATTACTTCATGAAACTGCAAGCTCCATATCAGCCCTGAAGTATAATACTAAGAGTAATGCTAATACTTATTCAAAAATCAACAGTAACAATTTTCCTGAACTCGCTCAAGCAACCACTGTTACTGCAGTTATTTTTTCTGTTGCTCGAAGCAATGGAGGAGACTGTGGAGGAGCTAATAAAAGTGAAAACAGTCTTGTCAAGGACCTGGCACAAAGCTGTAATGCTACCGGCACCTCCAGAGAAATACCAGGTGGTATCAGCTCAGGTAACCAACATATCTCAGCTGAGTGATTAAATGGATTATGGCCTCATTTCACAAACAAGAGGGATATTTACCCAACTCTCAGTGACTCAGTGAAATTTCAGTTTCCGCTCTGTTAGAAGCCCAGTGATTCTAAAATACAAATGAATACTGGAGATAAGAGACCTATTTTCTTACATATTTAAGTGTAAAATTCATCTCACGATAATAAATAATTACAGCATTTGCAACTGCTTTATTAAAAGTGGGTATGGTATTTCAGAAATCACTTAGATGATAGATCCCACTATGCAGGAAATTGGAAGGGAGAAGCAGATGCCATCACTAAACTAGGTTTGAACAGGAAAAAATATTAACCCCATGTTATAAGCATTGGACGTTTCCAAAACACCAAAGTAGTAACTGGATATAATTTTGAGAGGCTAACTCTAAAACTACTTTGGCAGTGAGTGATTAACCTGGTCTAATTTCCCTGAGCATTGCAGGGGGGTTGGAACGAGATGGTCTTTAGAAGTCCCTTCCAACTCAAACTATTCTATGATTATATGATCGTACGATTCTATTAAAAGCCTGCCTAATGTCAAATAGCTCTGCTTCTCACTGTTGTTCCAAGTTTCCCGTTCTACTAGCTCACACCACTGTGCTCTGTCTGCCTGAGACAGAAGACTGCAGCAATTATTGGTGTTTACAGTGATAAACCCAGCATTAATGATGTACGATATGTCAGCGCCTATGTTCATGTATCAGCTACCTATAGACCCTGCACACTTCCAACAACAGCAATTATGTTCATGATTGATACATTTGCTTTGTATCCTTTTCAGATCAATTCAAACTGCAAACACCTATTGGTCATCTTTACTATAAACCTGGCTAATGCAAATCTTGCTGGTGTTCTCAGAGCTTAATATTTTCTCATGCTGGTTTTCTTTTCTCCAGGTCCTTGAGTGATGGTTTTGCATTAGGCCAAATATCCTTCATACCAGGAAGAATAAACATATGGGAAATACTGTCTCTATCTGCAGGCTGAAGTTCAAAACACCTTCACTCTGTCTCCAGTTTTATACTATTGAAATTCTAAAAAAATCAGTTGGAGTTTTCCCTCAAATGAGTGCATGAAAGTGCATGAAAGGATTTGGCCCCACTTAAGAAGTTGTTTGGGTGAAGATTGTGTACATTAAGATTACTCACCAATTGGTGAAATAATTTGATATTTCAGGGACTGCTGAAGTCTTGCAAAGGTTTTCAGTTCTGGGTTACTGCTGTCTAGAATATGACTCATGGTGGCACCAGGTGCCAGCTGTTCAGTGACCCATAAAAGATGAGCTGGTAGTAGATGTAAAATCCTTGGGGGCCAGACATCCAAGCAGGAAAGGTAAGTGTTGATGGTACCAAACCCATCAGAATCCTGATGAGTGAATCACAGAATCACAGAATCACAGAATCAGATGGGTTGGAAAGGACCTCCGAGATCATCAAGTCCAACCCTTGATCCAACACCACCACGGTTACTGGACTATGGAACTAAGTGCCACGTCCAGCCTCCTCTTGAAAACCTCCCGAAGTGATGGCTTCAAGAGGCCGGGACGGCCCTGGCACACCGCAAAAGAATTACAGTACTTGCAATTACTACTTTTTGCTTCCCAGCGCTGGTGCAAACCTGTGCTGTTAATTAACCTGTCATTTACAGTTGTTGAAACAGTTACTTTGTAGCTGTGGGGCCATAAGTGTGGGCACACTGTCCCTATGCGATGTTAAATTTCATGAAGTCACATAAGTCTTGGTACTACTTCCCTGTAGCACACGTGGTCTGAAGTATATTATCAATTTTCTTTTAAAATTCCACTGTTACGTAGATGGTTTAAAAAGCAGTAAAAAGAAAAAAAACCTTCCCACAGGGTGTAATTATACGTATTGCTCTGTTGGGTTTTTTTTGGGGTGGCAGCAATAGCAGTTGCTCCAAAAACAACTTGATAAACTCACAGTAGAAATGTTCAAGGACCATGTTAACAAAAAAGCTGAATGCAAACTCACCTCATGAAATCTTTAAAATGCAGGTGACAGGAAATGCGAAGAGGCATCAGGAGTAGTAGTTTTTTTATACATCTTCTTCTCATATTTTCACTAAACATGAAGAAATGACCACTCAGAGATACAATTTCTTTAATCTTCAATCTGAACCAGTACTTATATTCATGTAGTAGTTCCCAAGAAAGACAAAAATTATCTTATGTCCTTGGTCTGCCATTATGTGATGGTGACTTGGATTATTTCCAGATATTACATTTGTTTGAACTTTGAGATTTTATAAACATATAGGCTTTTTCTTCCTTATTTTCCCTACCTTTGACAGGTATCAAGGATGCTTCATGAAAGATGTAACACTTCACATGAAAGAGATATTGATGCATTTCCTGTATTTTCACCAAAATGTTAGCTGGAAGACTTGGTATTTTTTATGGACTTTTTCCAAAATATTGACCAGCAGAGATGATGCCATTTTCTAGAGACTTCCTCCAAGAGTTACTCAGCAGTGTATGTAAAGGTGTCTCCATTTTCAATCACATTTTCCAGTATGTATCACTGTGACTCTCTGGTTCATACTGTGGTATTCCTAGGCAAATGGGATTTGAAATGCAGATGACTGTACATGTCTAGAACAGAAGGACGTCTTTAAAGGGAGCAAGCGTGCCCTTTACAGACAGATAGTAAAGATAATTGGATTTTCCTTTTTGGTTTCAGTAACATTTTATACTTAATTTCAGTGAGTGTGCATTAACAGGCTCATTTCATCTTACAAGGAACAAGTATTAGAAAGGCATGTTTCAATAACATCCTGATAAAGTCCATCCAAACAAATACTATTTAATCCATGTTAAAAATCCAGATGTGGAACACTGTGTGCTGTTCGCTGACATCTTGAAGTCATTGTTTGTTAGTGAACGATTGGACAAGGCACAACCAAACTTGGCTACAGGACATAGGACAAGTTTTGGCATGAGTTTCCTTTCTTTTTAATGGACAAGCCTGCCTGTGCTCCCGACTGTCAACTGCTCATCAAAACGCAGAGCTTAAATCAAAAATTTGACATAAACACCACAGCTCTAGCACTTTCCCCTTTCTGTTCCATCTAAAAACATAGGCAAGATTACCTGAACATTTTTCTTTAATACACAAAATACTCACTACAGGCTAAATTTATAAATCAGGATCATTCAAACATACGGATTTAATACCCTACTACAGAAATAGGTACAGTCTCATTTTGTCTCTCTCCAAAGCTGAAATTAAAATAGACAAGAAAACTAGCATCTGAATCCCATATATCAGGCTCTAGGTATAGTTAAAAAAAAACAAAAAAAAAAAAAC
>VXAY01005403.1:992866-1019122 GCA_013399855.1 Oxyruncus cristatus | reverse complement strand
AAAAAAAAAAAACAAAAAAAAAAAACAAAAAAAAAAAAACACAAACAGAATTTAATATCTTAAACTGTTCTGTTCCAAAATACATATTTAAAGATCATTTCTCAATTACTAAAGCACACTTGGTCTATATATATTTTCTAGCTCACCAATCTTCATTATTTTTCTATGTTATAAATATTTTACTACATTGTTTGGGGTTTTTTTGCTAGGCACTTGCAAAATCAAAATCCCCTCAGGTAAGAACATAGGATGAGAATGTCAGCTCATGAAAATTTAAATGCTTCACCTACTCCTTTACTACACTCATTTCTTCAGTGTCACTTCCTTTAAATATTTATCTGAATTTTCTCCAAATTATTATTTTATTTATTTTTGTAATATAAGCCTTAAAATGTGAATATTTTAGTCTTTAAAGCAGAATTAAACTAACCATAAATTACTGAAATAAAATATTTTTTTCCTGAAATTTCTAGTAAAATAATACAGAGACTGACAGTGGATGTTAGTGAGCTGCTGCTTCATCTCACTGTGGCTAGCTGTCATCAAATATTAGATCCATCAGTGACTATAAATGTGCTATTTTTAGGCCTCTAGTGGTTATTTCTTGTATGGTCTTTACCAAAAATACTTGCCTGAATTATTGTTAATATGACAGAATATAAGCAAAAAGGCTGTAAGACCTGTTTCTTAATGAAACTAAGTTTTTTTGTGGTGCTTAGATTACTTTCAGCAAAGCAATTCAGTAAAGACAGTTTGAGATTCGGCCTTCTATAGTAAGCACTCAATAGACTACAAAATAATGCTTTTACATTAATCAATTTTGCCTTAACAAACAAATGCTTTCTGTAAAAATAGGTTTATAAGCCATGTTGCTTCATTCCATATCCAGCAACCTTGGGATAACAGTCCCAGACAGTATGAGATTGTGCTGTAGGCCTTGATATTGCAAAAAAACTCAACTTCTACAAGCAAACAGATTTCTTGGCAATTAGACTAGCTGGACTAAATTCCTCTCTGACATGATTTATAAATTCATCCAATTTAATTTGCTGATAGGAAGCTGAGCACTGTACCCGGGTCATTTGGTCTGATTTATATCAGAAAAGTGTGCAAAAGAAAATGGAGCTTCTCTATCTTGCTCTTGTCCTCTTCTAGATTCCTGTTACTATATAACAGGCATCCTTTAATTACCTTCTTCACGGCTTGAGAGCTTTGATGACTTGATTAAGCCTTGCAGTGCAGTTCCAGTCCCTACCCATCTGATTAATTAGCCCAAACCTTATTAACTTACTAATTCCAATCAATAATGCACTGATGCTGAACTGTGCAAGGGCAAACTAAGGATAGCAATTTTATTTGAAGACACAGAGCCACATACGTTGTGTTCTTTTACTTCTTCATAGCAGCAAAATAAAAATTACACATCAAGAACATACTTTCTCAGGGATGAATTGGTCACCACCTGTGTTACCTCAACTACATCTGCAATAAAACTTATAGTGATGGAGGCATATTGGTGGCAGCCCTGTGCTGATCAGCCTTTTTCAAAATATTTAGCTGTTGCTGGTGGAAAATGGCACCCAGCATATTGGGTTTGTAGTCTCCTGCACAAATGCTAATGGCACTTGGAAGGCACGGCAGACCCCTACTCTCTCCTGCACACCCTCCCTAAACCTGTCCAGAAGCAGGGAGAGCCACCTGGTGCATTTTACTTCATTTTAAGAATGCCAGTGGACATATTTCAATGCTGAAGGATTATTTTAGCAACTACCAGCACAGCCAAAACAGCACCCAGACGAGACAATGCAAGTTTAACTGTGGGCAGCTAAAATAGAGCTGGTAGGTGACGGGTAATTCTGTGGCCCTCAGCTCCTCTGCCCCAAACTCCATCTGGTGCTGCAGATCTGACATGTTAGTAGAGAATTCAGCAGTGAACTGTCAGGCAATTCCATTTCTCAGGCTGCTGCTTTCCCACTCAGTGATTGACCATTGCCACCATTTCACATATTTTCATTACAAGTGTATGCTAGACCTAACTTTCACAGTCAGTAGCAGTTGTGTCTTTTTTTTAAATTATTTTCCTGCAGCAGGGATAGCACATTAAAGTAGCTCTACCTGTTGTTATGAAAAATACTGCTCTTGTCTAAGTTCATTTGAGTTGGACTAGCTTTCTTCAACTACTGAAAGGGGAAAAACCATAGAATCATAGAATATCCTGAGTTGGAAGGGACCCACGAGGATCACCAAAACCAGCTCCTGGCTCTCTACACAGGACAATCCCAAAAATCACACATTGGTTTTAAAAGTGAAGCAGTACAATAAAAAGTACAAAACAAGTATGACAAAAAGACTTGTCAATCATTCTTTCACCTGTAGTAGGTAGTCCTGGCAATAGCAAAGATAGTAAAAAGTACAGCTCACAGCACTCTTCTCAGCAATGCACACTGATTTGCATCGATGGAATTTAGGATAAGAGTCAGCACCTAAGACTGATGCTTGATAGTAACTATCCACCATTTATTCTCCAAATAGAAACATCTTCAAAACTAAACACATCTGAATAACAAACCTTTAAAGCACTGTGCTAAGGATGTCTGCAAGAGGGGAGCTGCACAGGTAGGATGTGTGGGAAGACACAAGGGCTTCTCATTAAATACCATTGTTATTCTTATTTTCACTGGGTTTTAATTTTCTGATCACATAAGCAGCTTTTTTGTTCTCATTAATGTCTGCCTTTGTAAACAATCTATAGTACCAAGTACCTCCATTATGCTTTCCGCAGGCCACGACAACAAACCACAATTCTCTAAACAATACATTTTCTCGGAGGTAGTGGGTACCAAGGACTCTTAATAGTGCTACGGCAAGGATCAATTGTTCAGCTCTATAGTGCAGGAGTGTCTCCTGAGCCCCTCAGTGCCTGCCTTTGTGTACAATATCACTGATGGGGAGTGACATTTCTTTCTTAGGGAACCTTCCATTAGAGAGGGGGCTTTCAGGCAAATCCAGTGGTGGAGTGTTTGAAAAACAAAGCATGGGTAGAAACGGGCTTTTATCACATTTAGCCATGTGATTGATAAGGAATCAGACACTTTTCCTGCTACTCAATAAGAAACTCCACAAATGCATTTTCATTCCTGAAATCTTACCATTTCTCTGAATTTTTAAATATAAATACCTGGCACCTCACTAGGGTAAATTTCCTAAAACAGAATTCAAGGAAAATTCCAAAAATTCCTTCCTGTCAGCATTTGCTAGAAGGTTTACATTAGCAACTAGTATTTGGGTACAATGGCTTCAAGCTACCTCCTACAGTTTCCTAAAGGTATGAAATTACATTTTTCATGTGTCTGCACCGAGTTAGGCCAGGATAGTAACTATGCAAGTGTTATATTGAAACAAAGCTGTACATGAAGTTTCTACCCCATGAAAACCATATCTACACTGCAAGCAGATCTGATTTTGAACAACTCCTTCTATCACACTCATGTAAAATCCTTCTGCGTGAGTGCTTGTGAGTTTTGAGTCCAGCATGGTGCTAGGAGTGCCAAATAAATCATGAAGCTTTCGTCTTTACTGATAATGGCCTTTCCTGAAGAAGTAGAATGTGGTGGTTTTTTCTTGCATTAACAGCCCTCCAAAGCCATACCACAAATCCTTGATTCCTACCTTCTCCTGGGATACTAGGAGAAATCCAGCTGTAGCTGAGATCTACAATTGATATGTGAGATACGGAACTGATCATTTGCTAGAATTTGGAGTCACATTGCCCTGGAAGGAACTTACCAGAGGAGCTTAACATCCTAGCCTTGATGGCTAAACACCAGGAGTCAGGAAGAGTCATCTGCATGAGAGAGGCCATACAGTCTGGCTGTGCCTCAGCTTCCTGTCTGCAAGCCAAAATGGAGCAGTGTGCTGATAAATCCTAACAGAGGACAATGAACTCCAAGAAGGAGGTGAGCAAGATAATCTGGCTTCACTAGGTGGTGGTTCTGCACAGCTAGAGAAGGTGTGAGGAAGTTACATTGTGACAGAATTAAGATGCAAGTGGAATTCCACATTAGCCCAAATTATGAACAATCCCTTCATCCTGCTAAGGTTCACGAACATATGAAGCCAATAGGGAAGCTTTTAAGCCAGTTTGCCACTGGAAACCGAGCTTTGCAGGGTAGTCTCATGCACTGTCACTGCCAGCACAAGATCCCAAGGGTCTGCCAGGCTGGATCCACTACCCAACCTGGCCGTTCTCCCAGGGCTGGCACAGGACAGGGGAGACATACTTCACTGGTCAAGATAAGCATTTAAGCTGCTTCGAATAATCCTTTCATTCATTAAACCACACTAAGCAGATTTGCTTGGTCTTCAAAATTAAGTCAAACGTGGAGAAAAGAAAGTGTAGCTAAACTGATTGTAAAAAGTTAGCACAGGCTCTTGGCACAAAGGTCTGCCTGCCAGAGACGCACACAGAGGCACGAGGCTGGCTGCAGCAGTGTATCCATGCTGAAACAGGTCACACAGGCTTAATGAACATTCAACATCCATTGTTCCCTGTCACCAAGGGGTGTTGAGAAGTGATGTGACTGCAGGGATGTGATTGCAGGGCTCTTAGGACTCATAGCTTACAGAGAAGTGCACAGGTCTCCATATACTTTTGGCTTGTGTTTCTACTGTGCTCAGGGCCAGCCAAGAACTTCAGGCAGCCAAGGCTTAACACCTATTGAATTTCCAATCCACCTCACCCAATTATTCCCACCACCCCATCTCCCTTCTGTTTTCTGAAACTTGCTCTTTACCTCTCCTCTCCACTGCTCTCCTCTCATTGTCTTTTGTTGCCTTCCCACCCTCCACCACCTCCTCGACTTTTACCTTGCTCTGATAAGATCCCTAAAAAAACCCATCCCGTTTTCACAGATATTCATGTAGCAACTGACACCTTCTACTTGTTCTTGTTTTCCACTACCTGTTCGTTTCCCATTCGCATGGCCCCTCACCCCACTCATAAACATGCAAGCCAGATAACCATCACAGGACACAGACAGCAATCCTGATGGCAGACAGCATTGAAGGAACAATCAGCTCCGGCTTCCAAGCCCTTACATACATCATCAAATGCTGTGAAGCTGAGCACAACGGGCTATAGCAAGAGGAGCGGACAACATGGGTTTGGTCAGTTATACAGAGACTGACATTCCTTCCCCAAAGTCACTTAGTGAGAGGCTGTTTCACCGTGTTCTCCTTCCCTTCTATGCAGACACAAATTCGTAAGGATTCTGGTTTTGTCCAGATACTGCCACCAGCGTGGTGGCCACCACTTCTGACATCTGGGTACATTGAGTCTTGAGTGATCCATACCCTCAGAGATCCATGCCCCCAAGGACTATAGGGTGAGGCTCTTCCTAAACATTGTCTGGGCAATTGCTCCTCACACCATGAATGGCATTATCTGATCTGGTATGCATTTCCCTGCAATGCAACCAGACCTGCCAGGTCTGGTAGAAGAGTCTTAAGTTAGGTCATGTGGAAGATGTCTATCTAGTGTACTGGGAGAAGGAACAGCTCAGGAGAAGGCTTCAAGTGCAACCCATTTTCTGCATAGTAAAAACCACAACAAGGGGCTGACTCTGCTGGCCTAGCCCTTCCTCTAGGCATCCCTCGACTGCACAACGATCTAAGTAATACCGATGATAAGTAATTACTTAGAAGCTACTCAGTAAAATGTGGTATTACTATATTACATCTGTCCTCATGATACTCTTATCACAAACTATATATCCCATTCCAATCCATGCCACCCTGTTTCAAGAGTAGCTGCTGAATATTCTTTCCCTTATGTTCCCTGGGATTGCAACAACAGGCTAGTTAAAATCTGCCCGGACCTATAATACTAAAGCTCCTCCTCGAATTATACATTTTCATATCATGTAGTTAGCTACCTGCCAAAGCATTAAAGGAGTGAATCTGCTCAGCAAGTATGGGAACTCCATGTTTTGTTAAAATATTTTTCATTCTTCTGGTGTGCCCAGGGGGAAAAAAACATGAACACAACAAAATGAAGAGAAAAATAGCTGGTTATATATAAAAGAAAGAAAGAAAAAAATTTCCTATATTCCTTCCTTTAAGTGTGTGGAAATGTTATTCTAAAATACATATAAAGGAACGAGATTAAAAAAAAAAATGCAGCAAGAAGGAAAGATCTGATGAGCTGGTATCACCATAAAAACAAATGAAATATTTCAGGTTAGGATCCATCTCACTCAGCAGGTATTTTAACGAATGGATTGCAGTGTAGAGAGGACAGTGAAATTCATGTGCTCCATATACCTCTGAGCTTTCATTCTAGAACATTAATGGAAGATTCCTAACCAGGCTGAGTTTACTTAAACAGAAACACCTCAAGGTCACACTTCTTAGGATGAGATATGTTCAATAGAATCACTGAAAAGGGCACATATGTTCCATGCCGATATATGTCAATCATATATGTTCTTACTTTTTGAAACCTGAAGTGTAATGGGACTATATTTATGTTAAAAGCATTTAAAAAAAAAATCAAGAAATCAATTTCTGGTAAGATGTCTTCACATGAGGAAGAGTAGATTTTTTTTTCCATCTCCTTTTATTTCAATTTACATATATCAAACTATTTATTAAAAGCTATCAATGTACCTATTTACCAAAAGTAAATCCTGTGTACTGCAAAACATGAAGAGAAGTGTGATGGTTCATTTAATTTCAGATTTCACTTCAGACTCCACGCACGTAATTTGTTATTCTGTTATTACAAGTTTAGGCTTTTAAACCAGGTAACACAAAATGTTGTGTATTTTGTGCAGCTCTGGTGAACTGTAAACCTGAAAATATATAACATTCTCATTGTAACTTATACGTTTTTACTGTCTTTACCTCTACATGCTTTTCTAAATACACACATGCACATTTACACACAAGAGAATTAACAAATTGGTCAGCAGCAACTAATAGTAACTACTGATTATGCTGCATGCAGAGCTAAATCCCGCAATATTAGCACCTAGAGAAACGTCTGAGCCCCTCTACCCCAGGCAATACTCCTTTCAGTGGCTGAGGTGAAGAAAACACCAGTAACTCAAGAAAGTGGTTTTGCAATGTATATTGTTCACCTATCTGCCCTTCCATCAGGCCCTTGAGAGTGAGGGCATACAAAGAGAGTAGCTGCTCAGTATTACTGGGGAAAAAAGAGGTGCAACAGACAATAAATATTAGGGATTGGTGGTGGTGGGTTTCTTCTCGCGTTTTTTGGGGTTTTGATTTTTAAGAACTGGCTAGTAAAGGAGCAAATTCTAAGTAGCATAATTGACACGGCAGACTATAGGGTTTTAATCTATCCATTCATACATCCTTCCTTCTTCTAAAAATCGCAGTCTTTCTTGGATCGTTTCCCATATATGTGCTAATTATAATATTGAAAAATTTAGGTAGGTACAAAGTTGTGCCAATTTGTTCACTATTTAAAATATCAAAACGGCTTCATCTCCAAGGAGAAAGTCTGCACAAAAGGAAATTCAGCAATGCGGGAGAAGGAAATTCCAAGTATATCTAAAAGCCTATAATAAATAACTTCATTAAAGAGGGAGAGAAATGCAACTGAAAGCAACCTGCCTGGGATATTCTGAACCCCAGTTGCAAAACGGGTAGGTGCTCTACACTGACCAACTCCAGAGGAGGGAGAGCTATTAGCTAAGCAGATTATTAGAGGGGTTCCTGAACATCGTTACAGAGGCACATATACAGTGTTCCAACGAAGGGTGTCATCAGGCACGTAAATTCAAGCTCTGCCCGAAGAAAGAGAAAAGGAATGAAACAAATGGAATTAGGAAGGTATTGGCAGTAGGACAAAGACAAGGACCTGGCAGAGACTAACACACCAAAGTGTTCAAGAGGGAAACTTTTATTGGACTGAGCCAATGAAGAAATAGCAAACAGTGGTTACAAATGTGTTAATCTGCTGCTTAGGACACTGACATTTAGAGTAGCTCATTTGCACCGGTGATGTTCCTTTATTGCTCTTCCCCCCACCCCACCCCCTCGTACACTGCGAGGAGCAACACGTTGTAGAGCACACACAGCAAAGGCTGGAGTTCCCTTCGAGGCCGTGAGCTGAGGCTCTTTCGCTTAGAGAATAAGTCATAATGGGAGAAGGCCAAGCTAGATGTGGGAAATACAGGTTTGTATCTTGCTTCTGTATAGTAATTTTTTTTTCGAGGTCGATTAACATGGATTTGGGCTCCACTTTTGGCATCAGGAAAATAATTTAACTGATCTGTGGCTCTTTCCCCCCCCCGTTTGGAAAATAAGAATTGCTATCCTTGTCTGTCTTTACACAATCCTCTGAAGATCTGAGGACAAAAAGCGTGAGTTGGCATCACACTGGGACATTACAATATACCTATTCTAGCTCGCCCAAGTTTCTGGCAGTGACCATCAGCCCTGCTCCCACTTTTAGTACCTTGAGAAAACCCTCTTTCAACAAAGAAATCATCGAGTAACAAAAGGTCACCAAAATAGCTCCAACACCTCCCTCTCTTGCAGGCTTCCACCTTGTCCTGGTTGCTGTAACAGCAAGTCGGAGAAGGTGGCAGTCAAAAGGCAGCAAGAAAGAGGCTTGGAAGAGACCAGTCTGGACCAGAGCCTGTCCTACACAGCTGGGAGCACGAAACGCCGCCAAGACCAGCTCAGCCGGGCCCGAAATTCCAGGATCGAGATCATTGTACTGCAAAGGAGCCATTGTAGTGAAATCAATAGGGACGTTTTAAAATACCCTTACATGACAATTACAGTGTCAGAACAGAGCAAGTCAAAGAAGGTTGTTCCTCATAACAGGTTAAACTCCTGAGGGTGGAGATAATCTCCCAGCAGGAAGGGAAGAAAGTGCTGTGCCCGCCTGGGCCAGGATGCTTTCACACTCCCCATTGCCAGCTTTAGGCTACAGAGCCGGCCATTATCAGAGTCATTGTCATTATTATCCTAAAATCTGCTGCCTGACATTCAGGCATCTATCAGGAAAAGACCAAGACCCTATTAGTGCAGGGGATGAGCCCCCAGGAGGAGGGGAGGCAACTTGTTCATAGAGAAATTAACGCTTCTGCTGGCTACATTCCTATCAGCCCTGTTAATTCTAAAGTGACATTCATTAGTAAATCTGATTTTACCATCCTTTCCCATCAATCAGTCGAACAAGTCTCCTATCCGTTTTGTTTGGGTTTTTTTTGTTGTCGTCTCTCACAATGATTTGCCTCACAGACACATGATCTGCTGGCCCCGGAGGAAGCTGAGCATCAAGCCTCTGTTCCTACCTGAAAACCATGTGCCCAAAAAGCACCACTGCCGTTGTGTCCCAGCTGCGTGTGTGATATATGCCTTCCTGCTCTCAAGCTGCAGTTCAGGAAGTCACCATTTTCCTACTGAACATATTAATCGATTGTGAAAGAATGTCATCCCCTTTCCAAGTGATGCTTCCAAAGAACATGATGCTTAAATATTAGAAAAATCCTTTACCTGGAAGGGAAGCTTCCATTGCAAATGCACATAAGAAGTTTGAAAATAGTTGTCACCAAAGCTTGTGTATTTTACTGATATAAAAAAACTTACCAAGTCAAGTCCTGCTGAGGTTCTAATTTCTCAAGTTAATTCAGAAATATTTCCCCTGTTTTAGATGGTAGGTAACAAAACATACTATCTGACAGGTTCCCATTTGTAATTCTAAGTTAATTCAATATTTTACCAGCAACTGCATAAAATACAAAATGAAGTAACAATTAGACCGCACTCACACTCCCCTCCCTCCATTCTTTTTTGAAAATTAAATATTTGATTGTTATAGAATCTTTAAATATCTGGGTATGTAAAAACCCCCAATTAACTTCTTGATATATTGCTAAGTGAATGGAAACAGGTGAAAGCTTGCAATAGTCCTGTAGCTGTTTAGGGGGGAAAAAAAATCACTCTAAATTTGTTGGAGATTTATGTAAAATAATCCAAACTCGTGAAACTGAGTGTGAAGAGCACAGTCTTTAAGGTGATGAATAGTACTAAAAGACCTCTTTACCACTCTGAAGGTAGTTAACTGACTGCCTCGAGCATTCACACCTTTAAATGACATGTTTATCAAGGCAAAGGTAGGATAAATTTGTAAAATATTCTTCCTTCTTCTCCTGCCATACATTAATCCACTAAACCGTGTAATTGTTTCACTTTCTTTTCCTCCATACTCCGCAAGTGATTACGAAAAGAGAGCAGTGAAGCGCCTGACGTTCAAGGGAACTAAGGTTTCACTCTGTCTACTGGCAGGTGGGGAGGTGGGCAGGAGGCTGTTGATTGCCTCCTCCCATTGGAATAGTTACAATAGCTCCTTAAAAGCTCTTTCTTACAACCCCCCGGGGACTGCTATGTATACAGGAGCCCCTGAATCCCGCTGAGGCGCTGGCTGAGGAAGGGATCCGCCCAAACGCAAGAGGAGATGGGCAAGATGTTGGGCTGTAGATGGAGAAGGGTTGAGGGGAGGCAGAGTTGTTGGCTTGGTCTCATCCATGGCCATGCTGAGACCACCGCGGTGCTCGGGCTCTCGTGGGGCCACCTGGCCACCGCATAACTCAACATGCTGCAGCTTAAGGCACCTACGGCAGGTTAAACGTCTGACGAGTTTCTAACGACTGTAAAAACTCCCCTTTGGCCTTGGGTGTTATAAGTACTTACGAGGTTGACCTTTAATTACTCTCTCACCTAGAAATCTTTTAAAATATGCCTTTGAAACCTTGATAAATACGGACCTACACAGAACAGATCATTACCAATACAGTAACATAGTAGAGCAGCTTCCACAAAAGTAGATGCTAAAGTGTATTACCAGCAAAGCTGCTTCAAAGGACTGCCCCCTTCAGCTGGGAACCGTCAGCTCTTTCTTATTACAGAAGGATCTAGGGAATGTAAAAAACAAACATTCAAGGGATGCCAACTATCAACACAACATAAAGTCTGGAAAGTGTATGAACCATTATCCCACCAGGGCCCAAGGGAACCACGGCTGTCAGCAGCAGTAGGACAAGAGTGACTGGCGTCTGCCATTGCTTTAGAGTCTTCTGTTCATCCTCAGTTCAAGACTTGGAAATAAATTGATGGTGTTGAGTACCTAGTGTGAATGTCGTGGCATTTCTTGAAAAGTAGCTCTAGCAAATTCATTATCCTTTGCAACATGAATACCATCCAAAGCAGTAATGAAACTTTTTGTATTCTATTTACTTGCATATTTAGTATTGCTTGACTTTTCAAAAGGTTATTTTTAATAGATGTTAAACACATGCATGAGCATGTACACAAATGAATATATATATGTATATATGTACACACAAATAAAATCAAGAAGTCTGTAATATTCTGTTAAGAATGGTGAATACACTTGGTAAATACCTACACAGTGTAGAGGAGGGGGTTATCAATACAACCATATAGTTGTATAAAACAGAACCTCATAATCCACAATACTTCCTTATGATTTTAACCCACCAAGTATAACTCTATTGTTACCATGCAAGTTTAATACTTTGTGTCATACGTATTATGTAAATAAGTGGGGTTTTCCTATGACAATGATTAAAACAACAGAACTGTATAAACACAATTTGCATCATCTTTGACCATCATTATACATTCTACAGAACTGCCATTTGTTCTAACCTGATGAAATTCTACTGAGGAGAATGAGTCCCAAATACTTAGATTGAATAAAAAGTAACGATAAAATTAAAAGATGTTATAATAATTTTTATTTCCTTATCACTGCTAGAGAAAGAATTGATATGTCTACCAGACAGATACAGTTAAAGAAAAGTGTCACAGACCAAAAAGTTGCGCAGACCTTGTAGGTTTTAAATGCTACTAGTCACTTTAGTTTTTCTTCTTTTCTGAATTTCCTCAGAATTAAATTATTTTCTCTTATTCAGAACAACTGTCCTCCTTTAGCCCTCCCATAGAACCTTTTTTCTCATAACAACATCTCGACCAAAACAGCTCCCAGGAGACAAAATCAATCAAAGCCATAAAAGGAGAATGTTTTTGTCATGCCAGGCCCTACTGCTCATGTCTTATAGTTACAAAACCATCAGCGACTAAACTGGGTTAGACAGACCATCTGAATAGATCTGGCTAGTTACTATAACCAAAATCAACAGACCTTTTTAATTTAATTAATTTACAGTTAAAAAACCCCAACATACAGAAACAAACTATGTTAACACAATGGTAATGGTGTCACAAGACCATAGAAACAGAAAAGGAGCTTAAAAGCCCTGAATCCAGACACCTTCCCTATTAGGAGTTAATGTCAGAGTGGTTTTCTCTTAGACTGCCTCCTTGCCTGCAAATCTGGCACCCAAACTCTTTCTTGGACAGAAAGAACTCAAAAAAACCCTAACTACCTGATAGGCAAACTTCCAAAATACGAGGCCGAGGGAACCCTTGTGAAGAGGTCTGGGGGGACAAGAACCAACCCAGATACTTGAGCAAATAACCAAATGTCTCTTTTCCAGGAACTTTCCCTTTTGACGACACATTTTTTCATGCTGAATTTTGGGGTTTTTGTGTATTAGATTAACTGTGTGTGGGATCCCTCTAGCTCTGAAACTAAGAGAAAAAAAGTCTTAGAAGAAGAGGCTTGGGTTAAATGGAAGCCTACTGTGATGATGTAGAGTGATTAATATAGTACTATCCAGACAAGGTTTCATACCATCCTTGACCAGAGGCCCAACCAAGTTGAGAGGAACTCGCTTTGACTAGTAAACTTCTGGATCAGCCTCCTTACACTGTGTGCAGCACAGACACCCAGCAGGGGACTGTCTCGGCCCTGCTGGCTTCAGAGCCATGGTGTGAAGCTTTCTTTCACTGCCAGCGTGAGGAAGGAAGCTTTCAAGAAGGCAGCTCTAGACACACCATGAAAGCAAGATCCTGCCCTCCAGGGCAGGACTGTCTCTCTTCCAGCACTGCACGTGGCTTATGGAGTTGAAAGCCTCCCGTTCATCCAGCGTCCTTCAGTGCTGCCATCTCCAGCATTTGCTGCTCCTGTCTTGCCCATCCCCAGTAACAGTCGGAGCAGGATACTGCCAGCCCATGTTCCCTATCTGCTTACTAATGGGTACATCGGTGGGAAATAGCCAATACCTCAGGCTCTGGGGGGAGGTTCAAGAAAAAGAGCAGATTCCCCTCTGGTTATTTCATTGAGTTTTTCATGTCTCTGGAAGAAAAAAAAAAATTGAAAAACAAATCCGCTTTTCATTAAAAGAATCGTTTGAGTCTGTTGGTGAAACTGATACTACAGAAATATACATTCCTGTGTGCTGCCTTGCTGCTCTATAATGGCTCTTGCATTAGGGACTGGGGGCAGGGGTCTGCTGTTGTCCATTTACTTTAGTAAAGATTGCTATTGAATGAAACCTTTAATGGGGTGTTTATGCTTTCACTCAGCTAAGAGATCCGAGCTTGCAGCAGAGTAGTCTTTCCCTCCACCTTGACAGCTATTAGAGAATCAATACAGGTAATCCCTCAGCTGGCCGTCAGCACCTGCCGCTGTGGGGCTGCCACTGCGGTGGGGTCACTGGTGGGAAAGTGAGACTTCTCCGGGGAGGACTTGTCACAATACCCACCCCCCACCACCACCGCTGCACCGGGCCAGCATCCTCCAAACCACGGGAAGCTCTGCAGCTCCGGAGGGAATGCCACTGACTCCACTTAGATTAAGCTAAGGGATGGACTCTACCCTTACTCTCTAGGGAGCAGGAGCCTCTCAGCTTGATTTCACTTCAGGGATTATCTGTGACTTGCCCTTTTTGGCCAGTATAATCCAAGAAATCATCCCTTTCTCCTTCCTTCATCCCCAGTGGATGTTCTCTGCTCCTGCATTTCTGTTAGGGACTAAGTTATCTCCTACCAGCTCTGCTTAAGTCCCTGCAGTCAAAGAAGGAGAGACTGCATTTTCTCACTGCTGTTCTGCAGACTGATAATACTGTAGTTTGCAGGACTGTGTGGCATTCTCACACTAAGGCATGCAACAGTGCTCTCTACACTACCAAACTGCTGGGCTAGCCAGAGGTTAGCCTTGTGACAAGAGATTAGTCCTGTGAATTTAAGTCTGGTTTGCCACTGCTACAGTGGAGATGAGCTGGGGTTGCAGGATGGTCCCTACATCAAGAGCTGCTGCACAGTGACTGCTGGGGATGGAGCAGCACAGGTCCTGCTGTAGGAAAGGCAGAGGTGCTGTGATTCTCTCCTCTGGTGCTGCCCCATACCCCAGTTTGTCAACACCCAACCCCAGGCACCTTTGAGGGACTGGGTTTTCAGAAAAGACATTCACTGATGGAGATTAAGCCTCTTTAAAGTTGGAGTCAAACTATAAAAACAGACAGTTGCTGAAGATCTGGGTATGTTTCACACGAAGTCAAAAAAGAAGGAAAGAAGAGTGCAAGAACACTGCAAGGACAGTCTCACACCCCTCCATGTGCCCAAGGCCTTGCACTACCTCTGTAAAGCAGAGACAGAAGGGAGAAGGTACAAGGGGATGTGTGTGAGGAGAGAAGGGGGAAAGGGTGACAGTGTGTCGGGGTGAAACAAACACCAGCACTTGCTGCGGGAGCATGTAGGAGACTGGGGACCCAAGCAGTGGCTTTCTTAATATGCGGGCAGCCAGTCAGGACTCCCCTGGTGAACAACCTCTCTTGTTTAATGGACGGTTTTGTTTGTGGCATTATCTTCAATTCACTAAGCTCCTCGCTGCTTTTCACCTTTCCTCAGTGGTTAACCACCTCCCTCTTCTCAAGAGTCCCCCAGGGTGTCAGCTGGACAGAGGCTGGGGCAGCAGGGGGATGGGGACCAGGTGTTTGAAGAGCAGGGATATGCAAGAAATGCTGGAGGCAGCAGATGTCGGTGTCCAGGCCTTTTGTTCCCTCACACTCGCCAGCCTGAGTTCTGGGACCATCTTTTTGTGTTTGTCTCCCCATTGTCATTCACGAAGGAGGGGCTTCTCAGGAGTTAGCCTCACAGTGTCTCATCTCTCTGCACCCCACTGCCCCAAGAAACAGTTGATTGCCCTTATACTCTGGTTTCTATTTAGATCACTTTCTATTAACATTTAAAAAACCCTGACAGAGTTAATGCAGAGCACTGAAAATCAGCTAGTGTCTTACAGGGCTGGTTAGTCCCGATGACTTAACTTGCCACTCCCCTTGCCAGGACCATTTTTAATCCTCGTTAAGAGAAAGCACAGCCAGAATGCACACATCCTTTGCTTTAGTGAGAATGTGACTCCAGACAGGGATGTCACCCTACAGCCAGTTTAAGGCAAACTGAGTGAGAAGCACGGGTGCCTATTGCACATAGTGTATTATTTTAGCCACTGTCATGGAAAACAACACTTCTGTCCTATATTTGAATGTGCCAAGAAATGAAAGAGGTGGATCTAGTACAGCATGCAAAGCCACAGCCCAGTCCCCTGAGAACTATGAGAATATCATGCTTTCTGCTGACTCAGCTCAGAAATGGCTGGCAGGAGCATGGGGTGCCATGGTGCCTCCTCAGGATGGACCTGGCAGCTGGGGCTGCCCTGCAAAAGGTTTGAGCCTTCCCAGTTGGTCACAAATATTCTCCCTTGAACTTACAGTGCAGCCTCCCTCCCGCATGTAGCCTTCTGCATCGTGCAGTCATCCTGGGAACCTGCCAGACCAAAAACTGCATGTGCACACATGCTCCCTCCCTCCCCCTTATCTGTGTGTATAAACATCCAAAATCCCACTGCCGGCTGAGCTGGCTGGAACTGCACATTCACCCGGCTGCTGCCAGCATGGCTACAAAAGGTGCAAGTAGTAAATACGCAAATCCTTGGGGAGGAAAACCTCAGCGCTGGATGCACACCGGCTATGTGTACACTACAGAAGCATTCCCTAGTCTCTTCCAAACCCTGGCTGGCAAGGACAGCAATAGGTTTGCATTGACAATCACTGGATTTTCCTTGCACAGAACGAAAATCTGCCGTGGGCTGACAGGCGAAAATCTGCCGTGGGCTGACAGGCGGCTCAGCTTGCCTTCCCTCCTGCTCCCTGCTGCTTCATTTCTCTCCACCCTGCTGTGAAGTGTGCAGAGCCAAGTGCCATCGTCACTGTCCCCAGCCCCAGCACAGCTGGGACTCGCTTTTCAAAAGAGAGAGGACGCCGCCTAGTTAAATGCTATAGGGTAGTTAAATGCCTTATTTAGTTCTCAGTCTGGATCCATCATCTTGCTTGGGCAAAGTGGGTGTGTACTCTATCTAGAACTGAATGGCATCAGCTTTCATGAACTACTGGGGTACTTAAGGCGCAATCCATCAAGACACTGGGTGCCTTTGACTTCCAATGCAGTCAGCTGCTACCCAGCAGGACAAGGACTAGAATTCCCAGTAAGACAGTTTGAGTCTGTAATGACTTACAAATGACACAGAAAACACCCTTCCTGCATTTGCTAATACCTCAAATACACAACTCCAATGCATCTGGCAGAAGACAAGCCACAGCCCATCAGTGTACATTATACCCTCCAGTAATTTATTTTCATTCTTTGCACCAATGTAATGGTAGTAGTATTAATAATTAACACCAAAATTTATATGTATAGGTTTAATGTGCAAAACAATCAGTACAATCACATGTACAAGTAAACCCCTTCACAAACTCTTTTACAGGCAACACATCGAATACTGTAGAAAGGTGCAAATATGTTAGTACCACATATTTGGGGTTTCTTCAAGAAGAAGAAAACGCACACAAGTAAGACCACTACAGATGCACCATTTAAGTAAACAACCTTCATTCAGAAGAAACAAGGGAGTTACTTGCATGGGAAGCTAACCATGAATTTCATAGTAATTTAAAGCCACTCTTAGTCATAACGTTTATGTCGTTATTAGTCGATTTCACCAAATCCCAAGTTATTTAATTAAGGTACTGAACCAGCAAAGCCTCTACACATATAATTTCCATTTCTGTTGGCCAGGATTCTGTATGCTTGAGGAAAAAGACCTCCTAACAGCAGGCACCTGTAAGAAAGATTCAGTTCCCTTACCTGTTCTTCAGCATGGGTTTGTAGACCAAAGTACTGTGATAATTTTCTGCTCAGGAGTGAATTTAGAGGTCTGGAGTTCAGCCCTCAATATGCCCAAAATTCAGGCTGCTCTATTATAGTAATATTTGATATTAAAATAAGCAAAAAAAAAAAAAAATCAGACTCTTGATTTTCATTTCACCCTAAAACCTACATATATATGTGCAATTCAATTGGACTTATTTCAGATATTGCCTAGTGCTGGGCCTCAATATTTTACTTATAAGTAAGTGTTCAATAAATATTTTAAAAATACTTTTACTATGAAAACAAGGAGGACAGAGCATATTAAGTACAATAAAACTTACAAAAATTAGTGCAAATCAATATATTTATGGATGCAATATCTGCATGATATAAGTAGATGTACAGGTAACATTCTTCTCAAGTTCTGTTCTGTATTTAGAAACACTAAAGCTGGCACAAAATAAAACCTTTTCTTTCTTATATTTTATGTGCAAAATCCTTAGTAATATGAGCTAATCTAAAATACTTAGAGGAGAATATCATCCCAGTAACATCAAACTATTTGTGTTCATCAACCAGCTCCAGCAAGGGCTTCCATTATCTCTCCTGGATGCAAGACAGTCCCACAGACAACAGGCAGCCACTCTCACATGCACAGCCTCCCGCAATTGCGCTGGCCACTCGGTGATAATAAAAACTTCTACGCTAATTACAGCACTCCTTACACTCAGTGGTCCCTCAGCACAGGCTTTTTGATAAACCTCCTAGTTGAGATTTCACATTGGCATGGAATCCCATTTTGTCAAGAATTCTTAACAATTTTGAAAATACATAAACTTGAACAAATCACTCCTGACTTTGTCCTATCGTCAGTGAGAAACGGAGGATGACATCTTCTGGTCCTCCCATGGAGGTAAAGGCTTTCCTACAGTCTGGGGGAGGAATTTCACATGCTGAGTTTTAGGCTCTGAGGAGTCTTGGCAACACCTATTCTATACTTTAAGATTTTGAGCAGAGGAAGGGAGTGCCACTACAGCAGTCATCCAGTGTAGAGCCAGGAGGAAGCGGAAGATCCCACCCTTCTTATCAGGACTCACCACAAAGACCCATCTGGCCTGGACCAGACAGGTTGAATGATATTGAGAAAGAAGACCCCACTAGAGTGACTATGCCTGCTCCTGGCCTGTGCTGAGACACAATGAAATGCCTCTCTGAGGCCACCTGACAGCTATGATCCACCTTGAGAGCTCACTGATGTTTCTTCATGTTTGGTCCTCTAAACTCTGAGAAGGCAGAGCTTTACTAACCTCTGCTGGCTGGCATGTCAGGCCTGCACATCTCACTACACTCTGATTCTGTCCCTCTGGGCTAACCAGCATCCTCTGGAAGAGTTGATCTTCAGAGTCCTGGAGCTCTCCCTGTCCCAGCAGCTGAAGGAAGAAACTGAAATACCTCTATGTTGGTCAGTATCTCTGAGGCAGTTTATTTAATTAGAAGATTATTAGAAGACTTATAGGATGAGGGAAAGTAGACTCCATAACTGTGGTCATGTGTCCAAACAAAACAGGTTAAATCAGCTTTGAGAAATGCACTTGAGAGAAACATCTCTCACACAAATTTTGATACTGACTACACCAGGAAGTCCATAGCCATGGTCCATTAGAGAGGCAGAAGCAATCCTCATGTGCACAAAAGGTTTTTGGGAGATAAAATGCCCTCCCGCCTGTTAAGATTAGGGTATGGGAGGAGAGGAAAGGACACGCTGAGTAACTGATGTTCCACTTCACCCCAGTGTGGCATCAGGAGGCACCCAACAAACTCCTGTCCCCTGTGCTCAGCCATATGCCCTGGGTCCAGAGACTGGACCTACCCCAAGAGTCACTCCACGGGTGAATGTCTCCTCCCGTGGTGTGCACACAACCACGGACAAACAGATACACACAGACTGATACACACATGAGCTGGTCCAGGACACGCCCGCAGGGCTTCCGACTAATGAACAGTGTGGATCTTCATGTGGAAGTTGTAATCCTCTTGCTCGGGGAAGTGCTGGCCGCACACTGGGCACGTGCAGCCCTTCTCCTTGCTGTGCGTGCGCCGCACGTGGCTGTCGTGGGCTGCGTGGGAGGCGAAGGCTTTGCCGCAGTGCTTGCACTTGAAGGGCTTCTCCCCTGAGTGCTGGCGGATGTGAGTGCGCAGGATGCTGGATGCCGTGAATGCCTGAAGGGGCAGGGATCAGAAAGGGGATGGAGTTGGAAGTAATTTGTTTTCACATATGTAATCCCCACCTTCAGGTACCCCAGACCCTACCAGAAGCCACGTGCCCTGAAAATTAAGTCCTGAAATAGCTCACATCCTCAGGTAACTGGAAAAAAGATCCAAAACCCCACAGCAATGAGTAATCAGAAGCCAACAGCTATTGCTATATAGATGTGGCTGAGCCTAGGGAGATGGAAATAGGTGAAGCTCAGAGAAAGATTTCTGACCAGAGACACCAGTAAATATCTTCTACATGTCAACAGTAAGAAGTCAATACTGCCCTAATTAGCTTTGCAGCTCCTTAGCGTTTGGAAAATATAATGCAAGCTTTTCTTTCAGTTTTAATTTTTTAAGTTAAACCCTTTCACTGGCTTGAAATTCAGCTGCTAAAATTGATCCATGCAGTCCACTATACATCTTTTGTGGGTTTATTTTCCCTGCTCGATGATTACTCTTCCTTCAGTCAGATCTTCCAGCCAGTTCTCCCACCACTGCACACACACACTTGAGTAGCAAAGTGTGCATGTTCTTACTCTGTCACAAAGACTCCTCCATCTGGGGATAAAACCATCTCCCCAAGACTTGATCACTAATCTTGCAAAGTTGCCAGTGTTTTCCCCATTTTTTCTTTTCCCAGGACACTTTCACTATTTGCAGACCACACACAAGAAACCCTCTCTAGTAAGTTTTCACAGCAAATGGCAATACACATAAGACCCCGGAGATATACATCAAAGGGACCAAAATGGGTTTGAGGGACAGAATGGTGATGCTGACCCAACACTGTTCCTTTAATCTCACAATGTTGCCCAAATACTGACTGCTTTGCTTTCACAGCAAAGGAGTTGGGAATGCAAAGCCACCATTAGAGGTAGAAGGGGAAAAGGGGAATCGTGATTACGTAGGACAAGAAGGTGAAGATTCTTTATAACAGCCCCTGGTTTTCCAGCCTCAGAAATGATGGCTATGTCCCAGGATAGGTGCATCCTGGACTAGTAGTTTAACCTGATTCAATCCACAGCACTTGAATGAGAACTAACTGGAGGCTGGTCAAGGGTCTCTAGAGATCTCTTTACAGTGAGACCTGTAGAGCTGTGCCACCTCCTTCTGTGATCAGGAGATAAGGGATGACATTTCATCCTGAACTCTGCCTACAAGTGTTCAGGATCTTTGGGGGACAAAAAAATACAGTAACCAAAAGCAGCATTTTTGAAGGTTCGTTACTTCCGGACTCTTCAGCTCTGTGTTAGTCTAGCCAGCCATACATACCAGACAAAACATCTCTCCCAAATCAGGAGCAGCTGACTATATACTGATGGTGTTTTTGCATTGCATGGACACTTCACAGCACCTGGAGCCCTACCAGTATTCACTGAGCAGCAGCCTGTACATCTGTCCTCTGTCTGCTGGGAGAGCTGTCACTGCTTTCACAGGGAGAGCTCACCTGAATCATCCCTGCTGTGATAGGCAGTAACAGCCAAGCACATTTTTGATCAGTGCTGTATGGCTCTGTTTGTCTTCTTTTCCAAATGAAACCTCCATGCCCAGCTGCACACCTACAGCCTGTTATTTCAAGGTAAGCGTGCACAACCCCTGTTGTGCAGGTTCAGCTTATAGACCCAATCTCTTCCCTCTTTACGGCAATCCAGAAATAGTGTCACTAGCATCAAAAGCTATCTGATAAAAAAGTGGGATACTGGACCTAACTTTGTGCCTTGAATGGTATTTGAAATGCTCTCAAGCTTTCCTAGACCTTATTTCTGCAGCAGATCACTGAGCTGGGATGAACCACAAGTTCCATGTCAGATGGAGACCAGACCTTTTTTCTTCAGTCTTATCCAGCCCTATCACTTTAACTCACAACTGCCCAGAATACACACACTTACCAGCTTAAATAAAAAGCATTTTCTTGAAAGAAAACAGAAAAGAAACAAAGGGTAACAGAGGACAGATGGAGGGATGGGACAGGGCTTTGCCTTACCTTGTTGCAGTAGACACATTTGTAGGGGCGCTCCCCAGAGTGAACCCTCATGTGTTTGTTCAGGCTGGAGGACTGAGAAAAGCTCTTCCCACACACAGAGCACTAGGGGGAAATAAAAGGGCTGAAGTTAAAGTGAAGCATGCAACAGCATAGTTAAAAAGAAAAATCAGGTATGTGGATGATGTGTGCATGTGTTCTTATATATATTTATATATATACACGTGTGTCATGCATTCATGTATATATGAACACAGTAGTAATTATAAGCAGTAACAATTTGAAATAGCCAGAATTTTAGTATGGTTTTAAGAACAGATTTATTAACATATATAAAAAATAATGCAAAAATTTAAAGTTTTTTATTGTTAAAATAGTCTCAATAAAAATGTTATTTTTCAGAACATGGACAGTATTGTCTTTCAGTAATAAAAATCTGAGTATTTCTGTAAAGTCATTACTTTTTTAAAAAAATGTAAATCAAGCTCCACTTGCTATTTTTTACCTAAAGGATAAACTTACCAAAAAAAAAAAAAGTTCATCTTAAATTGACCTCTTACAATAATAACCATTGTTTCAGAAATGTGGAGTTAGTCACAGCACCAGAAAGGAAAAGGGAAAAGGAAAAGGGGAAAAGGAAAAAAAGGGGAAAAGGAAGGCAAGGCAAGGAGGAATTAAATGGTATTTAACACCTTACATTTAATAGAATGTTTTTCATCTGTTACTAATTCCATGTAGATATGCTGACAGTGTAATAATGCCATTTTAGTTATAAAACTATTTTCCTGGAAAAAAATCACATTATTGTAGGATGATCTACAAAACGGTATTTGGAGACTTTTTACGACTAATTTAACTGTGCCATCTCAAGCACTTGAGTTTGCCCTTCCCAAGCCTTTAGAAAAAATCTGACTTTCCATTCTCGCTGCTCCTAGAGAAAACCAATGCTAGAGCAGGGTGATCGGTGTAGATGAGTGAAGTATTTTAAAGATTTGCTTTCATCAGCTGAAAATCTGCTCCACATGGAGTGTAAAACTTTTGACTCCTGTTTGGATCAACAGAAACAAATATAGATGTGGGTCAGTTCTCAGACCGAAGGGTGGGAGTGGGGTGTGGGAAACAGACACGAGACATCATCATTCCTGATGCTGAACAAGGGAAAAAAAAACCTTTCAAAGGAAGTTAGCCTCACACTGTTTAAGAAAAGGAGCAACATCCGTATGAAAATATCCAAAAATCCCAGGAGACAATTTATTTCATTTTAAACTCTTACTGACACTGTGGGGTTTGTTTTCCCCATATAAATCCATTAAATGTCTTCAACTAAGCTTTGCTGCACAAGACAAGTTCTCCCTGCACAGGCAGAGCTTCCCACCAGGGAACTGCCAGGGAAACTGGAGGAGGGGGAACATCATCAGCATCTTACCTGGGCCAAAAAAGACTTTTTTAATCAGTTCCCCCAGAAGAGCCAGTGACTGAGAAGAGACACGGGAGCAGGCTCACCTTGTGAGGTCTGTGCTTTTCGTGAACGTGTAGAATATGGATTCTCAGCCTGTCTCTTTTTTCGAAGGATCGGTCACAAAGGTGACATGGAAATTTGCGGTCCCCCTGGTCCACGCAGCGAGTGTACTTGAGGTGTTTGTCCCGATAGTACTTGTATGCAAAAACCTTGCCGCAGCGCTCACACTTGAAGCTCTCCCCGGCTTCTGTACAGCAGAAAGGATTACACCACACGTGCCATTACACCACGGCAAAAGGGACTCAGTTCAAATCTGCATCCTTTTCAGAGCTGGGACCCAACGGGAAATTTAAAGTCTCCGGGAGGGTGATAACGGTAAACGAATGCTGGCAGTATCATAAACAAAATACATGCCGGGTCTTCTAAGCGTTCGCACAGCTCCTTTCGAACAGAGGGGAACAAACTAGAGCCCACAGTCTGCTAAAATTATTAGGTTTAGCTCCTGACTTTAGCAAAGACAAGATTTCATCTTTGTTTCTCTATAAACAGTGAGCAAACGTGTGTGAAAACCCAATGCAGAGTCCCACGTACAAGGGTCTCCCCATACGAAACCATTGCCAAGAATTTCTTATCAAGTACTCTCCGTAAATTTTACTTCCCATTCCCAAAAGAATAATTTTGCACACCTTTTCTATCGTTTTCAATTAAGTATTGAACAAAATAAGATGTTTATTTGGTTTTCTTTTGTATTTTAAAACCGTTCTCAACCACAGAATTGAGGAACAACACCGGAAATTTTTAAGATGTTTTTACATCCTTTTCTGTCTTTAATAAAAGTAACTTTGGCTTAAGCCTTAAGATGAAACGAACAATTTAGCATCAGTCTGAATTAAACACTTCCAGACAACAGGTACAAAAACTTCCATTCAAAATTTCCATGCCAATTTCCTTCTCTCCCCTTCTGCTGCACCTGGCTGACACTTCCCTTCCCTGCTCCGGATCTTCCCGCATTGGCACAAATCTGTTTTCTCCACGAGTTTTGCTTTTAAAAACGTACAGTACATTACAAGCAGAAGTATCCTACCCCACCCTTCTGGAGTAAGTGCATTTGCCACTTCTTTTGCAAGCAATATCGAACCGTGGGATCGGAACGACTTCAGCCTGCCCCATTTACTGAGAGCGTTACTCGCATGAAAAATATCACTTACTCAGGTGTGCAATCCTGGGATAAAACAGGACAAAAAAGGAATGACCCCGAAAAGCCCTTTTTCTCCCCAGAACGGGACCTCTGAACAACGGCGCTGCGGGGCCGAGCCAATCTCAGCCCAGGACGACCAGATGTTTTACAGTCGTCAGATCAACACTTTTAATTCCCCGAGGAACCGCGAACTGGGACCAAGCTGTCGGGGCAGAAAGGGGAGCCTCTTGTTCCGCGCTGCCGGCAGCCCTCGGAGCAAGACACGGGCTCCCCGGCGCCGAGGGGAAGATGCTGCCTTGGGATGCTGGAAGCTGCAGGAAGGGGCGGCCGACGGTCGGCTCCCCGAGAGGGCGGGCAGACCCGGAGGATCGGGGCTGCGGGGCCACTGCCACCTCGAGCACCACCGCGGCAGGGCCGGTCACCCCCCCACCGGCTCACCGCAGGGTCTGGCAAGTTTTTAAAATAAAACACAGCTGGAAAGAGGAAAATAATTTTGCACACCTTTGTCTGTGTTTCTTCACCTCCCTTCGTGCGAATCTAATCCCTGCCAGGTACACGTCCGTGGGAATAAGGGGCAGTGTCCCCCGAGAGGTTGCTGGCAGGCTCACCTTCGGGATGCTGCGGAGGCTTCTTCCCTTCCGACATGGCCTTCAAGCTGATGGGGATGCCCAGGAACTGCACGTAGCAATCACCGTACCACACCAGCAGCTCCTGCTTAGGGAAGATTTCCTTGCAGGTCTCGTAGAAGATTTCTCCCTGGCACTGGATAGCCGTCAAATTCTGCTCCTCGGGGAACCTGGCACAGTTCACCAGAGACATCCAGTTGCCAGCGGCGCCCTTCCCGTCTATGAAGTGGCTCAAGCGACCGTATTCAAAGATCTGCAGAGCAGAGACAACAGAATCAGCTTTGACCAACCCTTCCCGCACGGCCCGCTCGCACCAGTCCCACCAGCCACAGTAGGTCGAACCCTCTCTCATGCTACAGGAGAGGGGCGGCCGAAAGCCTCGCCCCGACTCCGCTTTGGGGGTGCGGAGTGAGTCCAGCGGTGCCTCCGCTACCTCCCACATCAGCGAGTTGTCGTCGTAAGTCTTGATCTCGCTGGTGTTGACCACTTTGCCTTGGAAAGGGCCGAAGCGGACTCCTTTGGGGATGGGGTCCGTGCAGAAGACTCCGACGTGAGACACGTCCCCGTAGGCCACCCGCAGCACCGAGAGCCCTGCGGAGGACAGGGCGCTGAGTGCGGCGCGGGCGGCACAGCGCGGACGCGGGCGGTCCCGGGCCCTACCTTCGGGTAACTGCAGCGAGTCCCGGTCGAGCAGCGGGGCGGAGGAGTCCGCAGCGCCTGCAGAAGAAGGAGCCTTTTTTCAGCCCCAGGACCGACCCTGAAGGAGCGGGTCCTGCCTCCCGGACAGAAGCCGCATCACTCCCCGGCTTTTTCAGGCTGTGGGCTCGTAACACAGGAAAAACACGGCGAAAGGAAATCCGACGTGCCCTCGGCGATGGCCCTTGAGCCTGGCTGTCCCGGGATAGCCTGCACCATTCTGGGGGCCGACCCGAACCCCCCCGCACACCTTGCTGCAGGGAGAGCCCTGCCTCCCGGGTGCCACCCTCTGTCCCTCCCGCCGCCGTCGAAGACCCTGTTACCAGAGCTGGCGGGGAACACCCGGAGCCCCGAGATGGCGTGGAGGCTCCCGGTCGGCTGGCTGCTCCGGAGCGCCCCGTACAGCACCGCGTTGAGCTCCTCCGCGGTGAAGTGGTACCTGCAGCTCTGCCCCGCCGCCCCGTCGGCCCCCGGGCTACGGGCAGTCCTGTGCGGGGGGCTCGGATAGGGCGGCGAGGGCGATCCCAAGGCCCCCGTCCCGCGGGCCGAGCTCTCGCTGGGAGGGAAAGGAAGCGGCAGCGTGGTGTAGAGGGGCAAGGGGAGGCTGGGGAAAGGCTCGGCGGGCAGGGGAGGCGGCTGGGTCAGGAAACCGGGGACTCTGCTGAAGGTGAAAGAGGGCAGAGGCGGAGAGGAGGGAACCAGCCCGCCCAGGGGTTTCAGAGGCTGTAAAAAGTCGGGGGCCGCCTCGAAGTACTGGGCGGGAGGGATGAAAGAGGGGTAGTAGGAGGCGAGGCTAGGGCTCATGCCGAGGGTGTCTCCGCCGTCTCCGGGGACCGACTCGCCGGACAGGGACAGAGCCATGTCAGGACGAGCCGTCCGGGAAGGGAAAGTGGGACCTGTCGGGAAGCGGAGGGGCAGACAC
>VXAY01005403.1:918410-992750 GCA_013399855.1 Oxyruncus cristatus | reverse complement strand
GGCGGGGGGTCGCACAGCCCCGGGGGCGGGCAGGGGTGCCCCTTCCCCGGGGCGGAGCCGCAGGTACTCACGGAGCGGCCGCGCCGCTCCTCCCCACGTCGGAGTCGGAGGGGGCGGTGAAGCGGGGGGAGTCCAGCCTTCCGGACCTTCCCTGCCGCCGGCTCTGCCCTCCGCCTCGACAAGCCCCAGCCGAGAGCCCGGCCGGAGCCCGGTGGGCTCAGCCTCTCCCGAGAGCAGGAGGCCGCGGTGCGGGGCTGATGTTGCCAGAGGATGATCACATGCTGCCGGAGGCGAGGGTTCTGTGGGCAGGACCCACGGCCCCCAGGGGGTTGCAGGTGTGGGATTTGGACATGGAAAAGCAAAAAAACACCTCAGAAACTCCGAAGGCCGGAACACGCAGCAGCAGCAGCACGCTCTCAGTCCCTGCAGGTTTCACGGGCATTGTCGAGGTGCTTTTACACTAGCTTGGGGCTGATTGTTAGGTGCGTAGCAGAACAGTGGGCTCTTGATGGGGTTTTCAGGGTTCCGTGACCAGGCCTGCGCTAGGACCTGCCTAGAATAGGACCAGGGAAAGACATCCGGCCCCACTCCTGCAAAAGTGTTGAGTGATCCCCTTGTGCAGGGTTTCATCCTGTTTTTCATGGTGTTTCTCCATCCAGGTGGCTACATGGCACAATTGTTGTGAAAAGGGGACTTGGAAGGGGCTGAAGGATCACAGGGGCCCAGGTGTGCTCTTTGTCATTGCAGGATGTCATCCCTGCTGGTGCGGGGAGATGGAGAAACCTTTAGTTCAAGACAAAACCCCATACAGCATGGGTTACTGCAGAGCTCCCTCCTGAGTAACTCCTTCCAGCCTGGGTGACACTACACATGCAGGTGTGGAGGGTAGAGACAGGGTGGGTTCTGCTGCACTGCAGAAAGCTTGGGGACTGGCACCCAAAGATCTCTCTCAGAGAAAGGCCACGTAGGGCTTCCTGGGGCACAGCATAGCACAAGCCAAACTGCACACAGACTCGGCTAGAGGTTTAAATGCCATTTCAGTGGACATAGGTGCTGTGCTTTTTAATTTATTAAATTAATTCATGTGATCCTCTGTAAAGCATTGTCTTCACCCCAAAGAAGAGGTGCACTAGGAAGCACTTGAAGCAGCCTCAGACACAGAAAACCATGGCTCCAGACACAGCCACTACCTGCACTTGACTAGAGGTGAAGCCATCCTTTCAAACCTTATTTCTTATCTGGCATCAGTGAAGTGCTCTGAAATAGAGAGTTTGAGAAAGAATCACTGGATGCCCGGGGGAATGAGGGTGTTCAGTCCACACTCTCTCAGGCACTGTAATTCCTACCTACCAGAAGTTTTGATTTGCAACCTCCCCTTATTTTTTTTTTCCACTCCAGACATAAACACTAAAACAGCAAACACAAACACACAACATTATTGAGAGAAACCCAGAACTGATCCAGGCTCCCTCAGCTTCCAAGACCCCTTCCATAGCCAGCCCAGCACATCTCTGTCCCCAAAGTTGAGTAGGAATATTTATGTATTTTGCATTAAATGTATTGGGCTAATTCTGCTACCTACAACCTCATTCTCCATCCTAACCTCTGTTTGTAAGACAAAAGTACTGAATACGCCAGGGAAGCGAATAGGCACAGGAGTCTTAGGGAGAAAGTAGGAATGCAGCTTTCAGAAATGTGCTTAAGGTTAGCTTAAATCACCGTGGGTTTTTTTTGTTGTCTTTATTTTATTTTAAATTTTCTGTGCATTGTTCCACACTTCTGTTATTTGTAAGACAGAATTGATATTGTAGTGCTTTAGGAAACAGTTTCAGGCAGGCAGTTTAACATGCCTTTATTGATGCAACATCAGCATAAAACTAGTACCAGCATTAGTCTGATTTCCAGGAATAAATCTTTGAGCTCTGATTGCACAGAAAAATTTGAGTTACATTTAGAATTAAAGTGTTGCCAGATAATCTACGCTGTGTCCAGGTATCAGAGGACAGGAAGAGGAAAAGGGACTTGTGGAGAAGACATGCTCACATTGGAGATTCATGAGAAATGGATACAAATGCAACATGAAATTTTTTAAATTCTCATCATCAGTTAATTGTAGAGATGCCCAGAAATAAAATGTTTTCTTTTTCTGATGACATAGAGCCCAGGAGAGGAAAAGGGCTTGAGGCACTCTTGTCACTATACTGCAGATAAATCTTTAGAGGCTTTAACATCCTCATAGAGGTTAAAGGCATTTATTGCATTAAAAAAGTCCCAACCGTGGGGAGACATGGGGGAGATGCAGAAGTGCAGCCACTTAGAGGCACCCCCAGCAGTCTGGTCAGCCCTGTGGACCCCCTCTCTGTTTTTATGTCTTGTTACAGAGTAATCAGAGCAGTCTATTAGCCTCCTTTCCCTGCTGCAGGATTTTAGAGTGTATTCGTTCTCTGCAGTGATGTGGAGATGCATGTTAAAGACAAGCACCAAGGGACATCCCTGCAGGCTGCTTTGCATAGCATTCAGTCGTCTAAGTGACCTAAGTGTTGTCTCCTTGGATTGATCCAGATGTCTTGATCCAAAAAATTGCATCTCAAGCCCTCCTATCCTCCTCTCAGTTTGGACACAAGCTCTTCATCATCACTCTTATGCCCACTCTACATCTCCCTTACTCCAGGCTTAAACTCGTCTGCCTCCTGCACGTTCCCAAACACACAGGTTACACCTACAAGCAGCCCCTTCATCCTCCAAAGACCACAGCAGACCCCGATGCCCAGCTTCCCACGTGTGGGCTCCCTGTGCCCCAGCACTTACACTGACAACCAGCTGCAGCATGGACATGGGAATCCCAGCGATGGCACCAGATGCTGTCATGGAAATAACATGAATTGCAACTCAGAGCAGAAATGGTTTATTGCTATGGCTATAGGAGAGCACAGGGAGCAGGGCAGCTGGCTCTGTGATGGACTATTAAAAAAGGGGAAAACACATTAAAGTGCTTCAACTTTCCTTTTCCAGTACTGGTTGTACCTTTAGGTACATCAGCATTTTAATGATGTTACAATTAATTCTGTGACTTCACTAAAGCAATCCATTGCTCTCACCCCATTCCAAATACACTGTCAGTGTAAAATTTGCAGCAAACTTATCCTGTCATACAGATGCAATCCCTTTCCCTTTGCTGGGGCAGGCCACTGGGTGGGCACAGGAGCAAGGACAGGAATATCTGTTGTTCTCATCTCTCAAAGAAACTTTGCCCACAGTTTTGCAGGGAGCTGAATAAATTAATCCAGTCAGAATCACTGTGGGTCCTTCCAGCATGTTGAGTAGTTGTAGTATGGAATGATAAAGTGAAGTATAGCCTGAAACTTGGATCAGAGAGACATTTTTCAAGCAACAGAAGAGTTATCCCACCTCTCCTGCACTATCTTCTCAGGAACATCTCCCAGGGAGAAATTCCTGGGCACACCACAGAAGTTGGAGCAGTTGATTTCCTTCTACGACAGGATAAGCCACCTAGTTAATCTAGCAAAGCCAGTAGGTGTAATCATTTTGGACTTCAGCAAAGCTTTTGATACTGTTTCTCACAGTAGCCTTCTGGGCAAAATGTCCGGCATACAGCTCAGAACTGCGCTATGTGATGGGTGAGCAACTGGCTCACAGGTTGGGCACACAGAGTTACAGTGAATGGGTGTAACTGGTGTTTGGTCATTCCCCAGGGTTCCATCCTTGGCTCAGTGCTCTTCAGCATCTTCAGTAATGACCTGGATTCAGGACTAGAAGGAATATAAGTAAATTTCCTGATGTCACTAAACCGGGAGGAGCCTAGCACTCTCTTGAAGGCAGGGAGGTCCTGCCGAGGGACCTCAACAAGTTAGAGACGGGCAGTCACCAACTGTATAAAGTTTAACAAGGGCAAGTGCCGGATTCTGCACCTGGGATGGGACAACCCTGGTTCTGTGTATAGACCAGGGAATGAGAAACTGGAAAGCAGTGCTGCAGAAAGGGACCCGGGGGTCCTGGTCCTGGTCGATGGCAAGTTGACTATGAGTCATCAGTGCCCTGGCAGCCAGGAGGGCCAGCCGTGTCCCAGGGTGCATGAAGCACAGCATCATCAGCTGGTCAAAGGAGGTGGTTGTTCGACTCTACTCTGCCCTGGTGCAGCCTCACCTTAAGTACTCTGTGCATTTTTGGGCACCACAATATAAAAAAGACACTAAGCTATTAGAGTGTCCAGAGGAGGGCCAAGGCCTTTTCTGCTTTTCCTACTGCCACGGTGGCAAGGAAGTTGGGGGTGCATAGGAGGCTGGGAGGAGACACAGCCTGGACAGGTGACCCAAACGGACCAAAGGGATGTTCCATACCATATAACATCATGTTCACTATATAAAGTGGAAGGAAAAATGAGGAAGAGGGGAACACTTGGAGTGATGGCATTTGTCTTTCCAAATTAGTGCTACTTGGCGCCCTGCTCTCATGGAGATGGCTGAACTGAATTCACTTGCCTTCCCATGGAAAGTGTGAATTAATTCTTTGGTTTTATTTTGCTTGTGTGGCAGCTTCTTTTCTTTCCCTAATAAACTGTCTTTATCTCAACTCAGGGGTTTTCTAGCTTTTACCCTTCCAATTCTCTCCCCAGTCCTGCTGGTGGGACCTTCAGCAGCAGTCACTTTTGGTACCCAAATAAGACATAAACACAGCTGAATCCTTGCCTCCTCTCGAACTGGTAGAGGTCTCTGTTCACTGGTGAAAGCACACCCTGCCCTGCTCTCTAGGTTTACAAGCACACGCAGGTTCGTGAATGCCCAGGATATGGGCACAGTGCTTCTGCCTGCCCAGTACCCCTGCCCACATCCCAGCCCTCACACCTATTTTACAGCTCCTTGACTTGCTGGCTGGTGCAGCTGGATGCATCAAACATGAGTGCTCACACACTCATCCCTACATGTTCCAGTCATACTCCACTGTACAATTGCCAGATTTCACCCTTTCAGGCAGAAGGTAAATCACATTCTGTTTCAGCCACCATCAAATGTTTCTCTGACTGTCCTTTAAGATCCTCTACTTGATCTTTTTTTTTTTTTCCCCGAGAGTTTCTCAAACTTCTAGTTTGGAATTCTGTTTTTCTTCAGAAAAAAGGTGGCCTCCTCATACCAACTGAAAAATACAACCCACTGAAATTGGGGTATCTTAGGTCCTCTGGACTCCAAGGTGCCCCTTAAGCTTAAATCCTTCAATGCAATCAGTGTGCTTTTTTCACCCCCATGATAAGTATCCAAAATGTGAAATTGAAGGGAAGAAGACAAAGGCACACGAGTGGTCACTCCTGGTTACAACATCTAGCTTAAGCCCACCTTGCTGGCTGAGATTGGAGTCATTAGCAGCAGTCACAAAGAAGGCTTAGACTGGAACCTAAGTCAGGGAAGGATTAATAGGGTCCATCACACCACCTGAGTCTTTAACTGCTGGCTTCTTTTGCACCTGAGAGACGTCCCAAAAGCCTATCCTGAAGCAGTGCAGACCTCAGCGCCCAGCTCTAAAGGGCCACGATTCATACAGGTTCATTCACACTGTAATTCCAACTGGGACATTTCCTGACCTACTTCTCCTAAGGACTTCATCAATTTGTGATTGTTCTTCCCTCTTTTAGCCAGTTAAAGAGTAGGAACTCTTAGTGGGACTCTGGACTGACCCGTATTAAAAGCTGGGATTCAGCAGCCCCCCCACACTGCTGGAGCCTACAGACAACCCTCAGCTTAAGTTCCAGCAGGGATTTCAAAAAGATAAGATGATGCAACTCATATATACCCAAGGCCAACAGAACCACTCAGGGCTGCCCTGGGTTCCCCTTTCCTCAGTACAAGAACTAATTTATCATGAAGGTTTCACTGTGATTACTGTTTCAGGGGATGGGGCGTGAGTTTGGTCAAGAGGCCATCAAGTACTTGGCATCTCTACCTCCACACTTCATAGTCCAAGTACCAAGGCAGAGGGCAGATACCACTGGCTGCTCTATTCCCTTGCCAGGGCCTGAGCCCAAGCACAGCATGACACACCAGCCCTGCTTTTATACTGGGAATGACACATGGAGAACCATAAGCAGTGAGAAACAAGCTGGGGAATAATTAAAAATTCTCCAGGAATCCCTGTTCCGTCTCTGTGAAAAGTCTAGTCTGCAAGACTCAGTGTGCAGTTTACCATGAAAAGGACCTTCAATAGGCAGCGTCACTTATTGTCTCTTTTGCCATGATGTCAGGTCCTTATGTCACATGCACTGGTCTCTGTCAACAAAGCCTGATCCAGAAAGCAAAAGGCAATACTTCTCTTTCATAAAGTCAGTTACATCAGAGGTCATCATTAGCTTCTCATATTTTGATGCCAGGAGTCTTAACTACTAATAAAACTGTTGTATCATCTTTTTAATATTAATAAATTATAGTAATATCTAAAGGTAGGGTTCTGATTGGAAACATTTTCCCTCTTACTAGACAGATGTTTTCTCTACTTGCTTCTGACTTCACATTGGGAAGAAACATCCTCCTTCTTCGCTTTGTTTAATGTGGCATTATTTTCCTCATATCCAAAGACTACCATAATTTTGCTGAAGCCAAGAGAACTGCAGGATAAGCCTTGTTTTGGTAGGAATGGTGAAAGGTTACCAGGATTTGAAGGTCTTTAGATGAATAGAAGACGTATTTAGAATAACTTTAGTTTCTAAAATTTTTCATGTAAAAATAGCTTTTCTGCCTCATCCATTTCCCAGAGACAGCATAAGGTCATTCTGATAACCAATCCTTGTAGCTCCTTAATTTTTTTTTTTTAATTGACCAAACAAACATTTTCAACTGTCTTAAATCCACCATTTGGCACAGCAAGAACATGATCATAACTCTATTCAGCCCCACTTAACATCATTTGAGGTCTGCCTCTGCTGACACTGTTGTGAAAGATGCCCATTTCATCCTGATGACTGATATAAAAAGGTACTCATAATGAACTGTTCTCACATTAAACCACGAGATTAACGCTTTCAGTTAATACAGCACTATAAAGATGAAAGGATTTGTGAGTAACAACTAGCTGGAATATAAAAAAGTCTTTCACGAAGCCTGCTACCTTTTTAGAACCTACCAATCTATCTACCCCCTTCAGTGCTTTAGTGCTACATCCTGTACCTTTCTATGAACAAATAAAGACACAACAGAAACATGTTGAAATCTCTAAAGCCATGTAAAACCCGAAGGCATTAAAATTTATTAAATGATGCAATAACAACAGAATTCTTTATTTACAATAGCATTATTTAACATCAAATAAGCAAATAGCATCAGCAAAGCAATATTAACTTGCATAAATGTATTTAAAATTTCTCTGAATATATCTACCTTTGCATAAACTGCTAACACTAGAAATACAAACATCAATGCAGGTGAACAAAGTGATGTTCAGAGTCAACTCCGTTTTGAAAATAAATCACAACCTGAAACACTGTAAGCTTTCTCCTGAAGAACCATAGTTTATATATTGCTTAATTTTACCCTTGTATAATCTTTTCATATACACACATCTCAGATGCAACTTCATGATGAACTGTACAAATAAAACCCACAAATGACATAAAGGGAAAAAAATTAAATGACAGTAAATGTTTGAAGTAATGTGTCCATCATCTCTATTGAACAACATAAAGATTAAGTGATGATGCACTTATTCCAAAATTGTACACAATTCACTATACAAATATAATACATCAGACAGCTATGTAGGAATATACAAGACTTAAAAACAGATCTAAGGCATTATGCTAGATTTTAGCATTTTGAGGTTCTTGCACATAGCTTTTACCTGTAGTAAGAAACTTAAAAGATTTTGTTTTAGTCTACAAAGAAACACCAGGGAGAAAATTCTAATTAAAATCAAAGCCACTACAGTAAATTTTCTTTTGTGCAGAGAATGCTTTTGCTCTTAGGCAGCATACTACCATACAAATACTAGAAAACTTTTAAATTCACACCAACAATTAATGGCTTAAGTTGCATTTCAAAACTGATTGTGTATCTTTGGGTTCTGCAAGTGGAGCTGTGCCACCCATTTAATCTGTTAAGCCCATATGAATTTCGCTTTTAAACAAAGATTAAAAAATGTATTGTATAAACTGCAAAAACATTGCTTTTAATTAATACAGGCCCAAAGGGATACTGGTGTGGGACAATATTTTAAGGATCGAGTACAAATTAATTCCTTGTAGCAAAACAGCTCACTTCACTTTTTAAACTTACCACATTACATGAACACTTAAACAGGTCGTAGGACCATGTATATATGCTTATTTTTCACATTATGCGCCTTTCACATTTAGTAATGTAAGTAGAACACTGATTAATTGTTCTGTTAAACGAAATCCAAGTACTTTCTCCAACAAATTTACTGTATACAGGATGAAAAATACTGATAATGAAGGGAATTGATTTGGCTTTTTTGTTTCTATAGTGATCAATATGATCAGAAGATTTCTTCACTCACTTTTCTCTTTCATTACTTAGAAGACGACAAAAGTCACAATGAACCCAAACGGAGCCAAAGTGATAGGTACAATCTCCTTTCTTTCAAAATGGCAATGGATGATGAAGTATCATAATCACTACAGATAAGCGTTTGCAGGTCTGTTGTGAAACGGGACAAATTTAAACTATTTTGTCCACTGTGAAAAAGAATAATCTATCTGCAGAGGTTACAGTTAAGAACCGAAAAAGAATGGAATAGAAAAAAATTATTTAAAAACCCATTTACACTTAGTGGTGCATGAAGTTAATTTCTTCAAATTTTTTACACTTCTTACATAAATATTTTTTTGTCAGATATATAATGCAAGTTTAACAACAATGTTGTAGTAATGAGGCTGTGGAGTTTAGGGCTGATGGTTACTTTGGTTTCCCATCAGCAGGTCGGAGGATTGGTCAGCTGATTAAATATTCTGTTTGAGTTTGGTAACAGAACAGTGACAGCTGAAAAAATGTTGTTTCTCCAGAACGGTGACACTGCCCTCCTTAGGGACAAACACAGAAACAGCCTTTGTCATATTTTCCTCAACCGTAACATAAAATAGCTGCTATTTTATTTGAACTCCCACCTGAATACCAGAACAAATTAAACGGCAACAGAACAAACCTTTCACTCCCAGAAGGCAAGGCCGATGAGATATTATAAAACACGTTGCATTTTACATTACATCAAAAAATTTGTGTTCAGCTTAGAAAGTTTGTGGATTAGTGTCCTGGTTCCGGCCAGGGCAGGGTTAATTTCTGCAGTAGCCAGGAGAGGGCATGGCTAGGACCCTATACCACCTCATGTCATTGCAGGGGCAGGGGAAGGGAGTCCCTTCCAGAAGAAGGGCTCTCCTCTGGGTCAGCATAGTGTGGTGGAGGGAGCAGTTTGTCTCTGTGAAAAGTTCACCTCTTCCTTGTACCCCCTGTCATTAGTATTGTTGCTGTTACTGTTTCTTATCTCGTTGTTGTTTCCAGTAAATTGTTCTCATCTCAATCCATGATCTTTACCTTTTGTGCCTCCAATTCTCCTCACCAGCCAGCCACAGGGGAGCTATCTAGCGCGGTTTGGAGAGTCTCAGTGGGAGCATTAAACTGGGAAGTACCATTCCTAAACCATGACAATTAGGAGTCAGGAGAAAGAAAACAGAGGTCAAATCCATCAATTTCTTAATATTTCAAGTCCTCAGAAACTGATGTCAGTATAAGAAGAGATTATTCCAACCACAGTGGGCAAGGAAAAAAAACAACATGCCTTAACAGTGGCCTGCTTAGTAACAGTTTTTCTAAGATTTGTTACGAAAGGATATAAACGTACAAAAAACAAGAATCGGTTCCTACAGTGGCTGCATATAATATAGGTTAGTTAAATGATATTATGAGCAGAATCACAAGGTTTAGAAAATAAGAAGTCTCAAGCCTACAAATTAGGTCTAATCAAGGCATTGTGATTCTTTACAAAACACTTTTCCAGGAGACACACACGGCTAAGAAGATATCTAATTTAATACTGAAGTACCTCATTTGGAATCAACTTCACAACATGTATATCTCACAAAAATTATACAAGTAAAACACTTAAGTTTTCAACTTAAATTATTGCTTGTTTACATATAAACTGGATTTTATGTACCTTACAAAACGTCCTCGTAGTTCACACTGCTTTAAAATAATCAGAAACACACGATAGTGGTGAAGTCTGTAGTGATATCTGCTATAGGTATTATAGGAATTGTTATTTCCCCAGCTAAGGGGATGGGAACCAGAAATTATCATGCTTTAAAGCAGGTATCTTAGATATTATGCACCAATTCTGCCACTACCATAATCAGTACATGCATTACCATTGAACTTTGCTGTTCAGCATCCAGTAACTGGTTGTCCAGATTGCTGGAAACACACCTAGGGAAATAACGGAGTAACCTGTTCTTTTATTCTATTAGAAAGAAGAGGAAGATGTCAGAGGTCAGGAGAGCCAGGTTGAAAAAAAAAATAAAAAAATCAGGATTTGCTGATTGTTAGGAATTTAATTAAATGAAAATGTAACCCACTTGTATGTCTGAATTCATGACTTGCATTATAAACACTACCACAAAACCCAACCAAAACGCCCCTTATAAACAGCCCTCTCACAGGGTAATTTTCATCTGTTTTACAACTTTAACCCCATTCAAAATTGGTCTGTGTAGTTTTCTGCATCAGTTGATCTTCTCTGACTTGCTTGTCAGTGGAACACACAGGTTGGAGGTCTCTGTATGTACCAAACGTTGCTTTTACGCCCTCTTCCATGCCTCCTCTCCGCCCCAAAATGCAGGCCTTAGTCTAAAACACCAGTTTTCAGACAGAACTGAATCCTTTGCACCAGACTGAGAAAGCCAGGGAAAACAAAGCAAAAAAAACCCCCAAGGTCTAGAACTAAACAGAAACAGAACAAGAGCATGGTCGTTTTTTCCTTAAATACATACATTTAAATACATTCAATCTGACATGGTTTATGAAAATTGCCTGTCAACATTTACTTTGCAGGAGAGATCTAAGTTGCACTAAGGTGAATGCAGTGAACAGACTGAGCAACTGTCTGTACGCTAGCTTCAGACTGTCAGAGAAGAGGCTGCTCTTCGGCAACGACCACCCGGCTCCTCTCGGGAAGGCAGGGCTGAGTCCTGTTGGCAGCAGGCAGCCGCCGCCGGTGCTGGCAGCTCAGCTGGGACACGACAGACAGATGCAGCTCTTCAAACTGGTAAGGATTTGGGGCCGTAAGCCCAGTCAGCTGAAGAAAGGAGCAACCAAACCACCCTCAGGGTCAGCAATATTTCTGGAAAAAGGAAAAAGAGAAATGGGGGAAAACCAAATTAGTTCTTCCTGCTCAGATGGTGAGGATGGATAGGTCAATGAGATCTGGGATGCTGGAGTGCAGCACCCACTGTCAACCATACTTGGTGTAATACTTTAAACCTGAAAATTCATAAAGCTAAACTATCCTTTGTGTACGCAGATACAACTGACCTGCTATTAAATTCTAGTGATATCAGTAGTGGTTTAATTTCACTGCATTCTTAGGTCCTTAATTCATTCCAATTATAATGGATATTATAACAACTCAGGATCATGTCCCTCTTGTAAACTCCAACTAAAGGCATGGCAATAGGGTTTAAGAGAAGTCTCGTTTTTGGAATATGTGCAAAATCTCTGTGTTACTGCTGCATCATCCTCAAAGGAAACAACTGCCTTGGTTCACTTTTCCTTCCAAGATGCATAATAAAAGAAAAGGGAATAAAAAAAGTATAAAAGCTTCAGCTACTGATCCCTAGAGATGTTCTTTACCTCATACTTAATACCCTTGCAATGTCTTTACATAAATACAGTACAAACTGGTTTCAGCTGAGTTGATTATCTTGTACATTCTTATTTAAAAAAACCCTGAGGATGTGGTTTTCACAGTTGTTTTAAGACTGTCCCTTCCAGTGGCTGCAATCTATGCCTCTCTGGCTTCCTTCCCTTGCAAACGCCTGCTCCCATGGGGTGCTGTGGTCAGTCAGGTCAGAGAGTCAATCCAGCCAAAACCCATTTTCCTCCTCCCCCAGGGTTGCTTTTCACTTGTATCCTGTGACACTGGCAGGGAAGAGGTTCTTTGCTTGCAGCCTCCTGCCATGCATGAGGAAGGCCCTGTTTGCTCAGGGACAGTGCTGGTGCTGGGCAGCTTTCTCACTCGTCCATGGGCATGCTGCTAGGCTGCCTTCTGGAAGCTGCTCATACCATGCTTTTGACTTTACCACATTTTCCTCTGCATTAACACGAGGCCTAGAAATGTATCTTTATTGACAAAGCCAGTGTCACAAATTATCCCGCAATTCAGGAAAGCAAAGTCCTATGTTTTGTACATCCACTATTCCCAGCCCAGCTGGTGCAGCTGGAGCTATTTAGGGCAACCAGCTATAGGCAGCAGAGCGAGTCTTGATCGCGGCTCCTCCTTTCTTCATCGCAGCACAGAGACACTGCACTCACGTTCCTCATGCCCTGACTAATATGGACAAACTTTGACTCCTATTTCTAATATGTTGAGAGGCATCTGAGGGACCCTGGTTAGTGGTTTTTAAAGATGAAGTGAGAAACAAAAGTGAAAATCCAAAGATGTCCTCATTTTTGAGGACATTTAGCAAACAGTATCTCTAGAAAGATACTAAATAAACACTTCCACTGTGCCAGCAACTTGGAAAAAATTATGCACTGCAAAAATCGCACATTGATTCTTTTCTCAGTTTTCTAATTACACAGCTTGAACTTTCTTAAAAAAGAAGTTACATAGGAGTAGTTTATAGCTCAGTCACATGAAAAAAGTAGGTATTTAACCTCTATTACAGTTCAAAGTTTAGTGAAAGGTACTTATAGTGTATATAAATCACCTACATTTTCACTGACAGTCATTAGTAGAAAAAAAAGTAAAATCATAGAGTGCAGTCCAATGTACCTTTACAAAATAATTCAAGGTTTCAAGAAGTTCCTTTACTTCAGGTGAGACAAAACTGCTGTCATGCATGGCTACTGTCCATCTCATTGTCACAACACTGACTCCATTGTTTTAACTTTACATGCCAGAGATTCCCTGCCTAAAGTAATGCCACTCATTTCTTTCCACCTGCACTGGGAATTCTCTCCATCCTCTCTTGTACCATTTCTGTCACATCCACTCTATTTTCCTTCTCCCTTCAACCATTATTTAAAAACTACCTCCTCCTTTAGTCTGCTTCCGCCTCAACAGCCTTATTCCCTTTCTTTCCTCTGCGATACCTGGTATTTTCTTCTCTGACAGTTGGGTTTCTTTTAGCCCATGAAATTTAACTTGTTAAGGGATGCACTAAGTAGGAGACCTTCTATCAGCCTCCCAGTACCTGAAGGGACCTACAAGAGACCTGGAGAGGCACTTTTTACAAGGGTATGCAGTGACTGGACAAGGGCGAATGGCTTTAAACCGAGAGTGGGTTTTGATTAGGTATTAGGAAGAAATTCTGTACTGTGAGGGTGGTGAGACACTGGAGCAGGTTGCCCAGAGAAGTTGTGGATGCCCCATCCCTGGTGGTGTTCAATGTTGCATGGGGCTCTAGCAACCTGGTCTAAGGGAAGGTGTCCTTGGCTATGGCAGGAGGTTGGAACTGGGTATCTTTAAGGTTCCTTCCAACCCAAACCATTCCATGATTCTGTAGAAACACCTTGGTATATGACAGCTTCTACTAGATCAGAACACTCTTCATCATTTTATTAATCATCACAGTGACCAAGAAATAGTTGCAGATGAGACTCTTTATGCACAGATCCCCCACTCTTGAAGACAGACTCTTGTATGTTTGTATGAACCATAAAGGTGTGGAAAGGGGCATTTTAAATACACGCGCATACAAAAAAGACAGGGATACAATAAAACGCAACATACGGCTACTTCCACCTCAGTACTTTCACATTCTTCACTTTCATTCACGTTGATAACTTTTCAGACAAATCTTCCTCATTTCCCCTATTATTGCAATTCCTTTTCTCTAAAAGCAGGAAACCTTACCAGGCCCGTGAGCAGGAGGGCCTCGGAGGAGCGGGGGCAGAGGCGACAGCCGCAGCTAGATGGCGCCTGCCCCGCGCCGCTCCACCGCGGCCGCCACTCCCTCCCTCCCTCCCTCCCTGTGCCTCCGATGCAAGCGGCTCCCTCAGATTAATTGATATTTCCCCGGGCACTCGTAACCGTGCAAGTAAAAAGATACTGTATTCATTCCAACCCAGGGCATATTCATCGTTCTGTTGCCTCTGTGGGCCATTTCTTACCCGTGCTGCATCTCCATCCTGCTTTATCATATCCATTCCAGGCAGCTGGTTAGGAAAAAGATTGCCTCCCCTCATAGCAGGATCATTAACCTATTGGTAACAAGATATTAAGGAGAATGAATTAAAAAATACACTGGAAGCAGGGCTGGGAGTTAAAAAGAAGCATTATAAACCACTACAGTACTTGCATATACCAACACCCACTTCCAAGATGACGCTGAAGTCAGGCAAGTGACTGTACAGCCAAGCACCCTCCTTGCACAGCATGTGTTTGACTCATATTATTCTGCTTCACAGTCAACAACAAAGATTTCATTCCTGATACATGACCCTTGTGCATGTTTTACAAAGCAGGCTCCATAAATTAGGTCAGCGTTATCTGAAGAGGACATCCCTCCTATGAAAATTCTGAAAGCAGAAACATGCAACTACTTTCCTAACCTCAATAACACAAGGCTTGGCTGCTTGCAAACCACCACACAATTTTTTCAAAGCCTGATGAGATAACATGTAGGCTAAATTATATGAACTATTGACTTAGTTTTAACGACACTTTTCTCTTTGTAAGCAATGGGAGAAAGCATTAAAAGGGAAAATGTGCAGTGGCATGCTTTCCTAAAGGGATGGTCTCCACAATTTTCTGAACATAGTCACGGGAAAGAATTGAAGCCGTGCATTTTTGCACAACCAAAGGGTCTGTCGTGCTTAGTTCTGTGGAAAAGAGTGGTTTGCCAAATGTACAGCATTGCTTTCTCAGTCAAAGGATTCATCTCACCATGTAGGAACTGGTATAAAATACAAAACAGAGCCCTTCAGCCAGGTTCTGAAATATTAGAAAAAAACAGCTTTCCTTAGAAATTTTATGGGGAGAGAAACATCTTCCACAGGCTTTGCTGCTTTTGCTTCACTGTTACTTCCCTCAGAGTAGATGGATGCGATAACAGTGAAGATATGCCCCTCCAGATTTTGCTGGAAGGAAAAAGATGTTTTCTCTGTCACCTGCCCTTTAGGAGACTTGTGTTGCCAAGGAGAGGAGATTCTGCCTGTGCTCTACCTCACTTCAGCTACAGCAAGCTGCTGCAGCATGCAGGGAGTCACAAAATCACAGAATGGGTAAGGCTGGAAGGGGCCACAGTGGGTCATCTGGTCCCACCTCCCTGCTCAAGCAGGGTCATACAAGAGCACATGGCACAGGCTTGTGTCCAGATGGTTCTTGAGTATCTCCAGTGAGGGAGACTCCACAACATCTCTGGGCCAATCTGTTCCAGTGCATGATCACCTGCACAATAAAGAAGTTCTTCCTCATGTTCAGGTGGAACTTCCTGGGACCCGTTGCCTCTTGGTCTATTGCTTGGCACTGCCAAGATGATCCCGACTCCATCCTCTTGACACCCTCCCTTCAGATACTTATAAACATTGATGAAGCCCTGTCTCAATCTTCTCTTGTTGAGGAAGACTCTCTTAAATTTACCACACCAAAGTCTTCTCATTTCAGATCCTCCTGATTGTTGTTTCTCTTGCTATTCATTTATTTTGAAAAACGGTGTAAAGCTAAATGCAATCACATGCAACCACCTGAAGAAGGAATTTCAAATGCTGCCAGAGAGAAGACTACAATTCAGTGGGTAAGGTTAAAAATTTAAAATATTTTTGCCATAGGAATTTCAACTCTGAAGAAACTGATTGTTTAAGTCCTGCAAGCCTCCTAGTGATGCTTTCTCCATCTTAGTATGAGTGAGCAGATTTTTAAACCTGAATGTGAAAATTTAAATCAGGAGGGAAGAGAACCATGTTATTTCATTCATTCAGAAAGAAAGTAGACAGCTTTGCAGCTTTATACATGTATTTGACTAAGCAACAGAATCCATGTTTGAAAAGTGTTTTGTGCTGTTGACCAATATTCATCAGAATACAAAAGCACAAATGCCTTTTCTGATTTTTCAGTAGACAAAGGGAGGTAAAAATCAAAAGCAGAAATAAATAAGTTGTACACTGAACCAATGGCAGTTTTGGAACGAGGAGATGGCTGCATGATTTGCCTCATGGCACTAGGACAGGTATGGAAAAGGAAGGTGGTTCCAGGCTGCATACTACAAAAGTAGCAAAGGCATCAGTGAAGTTCCTGTAACGGAATCTCTTTGCCAGTGATGATGCAAGAATCCTGACTGACATGGTATCAGATACAAAAAAAAAAGTGCTATTTTGTTATATGAATACATTTGCTTCAGAAGACCTTAAAACACCCCACATTCAAACATTAACTTTTCTGATTGCACTAAAAACTCAATCAGAAAAGTATGGGGAAGGACAGAGAAATGGAAGGGTTTTTATAATTTCCGGAAGACAAGTCAAGTGGTGTTATCAGATAGGAAATCTGACTAAAACAAGACCGAAGATGTTTTACAATGCCTTAGCAGTTAAGCATATTAATAATACAGCCTCCTGCTAATAAAGCAGAATTATATACAAGGTGTCTAACAAGAAAAGTTTCCTACCATTCCTCACAGAAGAGCTCCTTTTATCCAGTACGCTAAACAAAATCAAAATACTGTTTCAAGATAACTCTTCTTAGATGCCATTATAATTTTGGCCTGGAGAGTACTGTCATGAAGACAAGAACGAAGTAAGATGTGTGAATGGTGGAACACCAGGAAGGTTTACTTTCTTGATGCCTGGGGAAGCTGTTTTGGACAGAAAGAACCTGCAGACCTGGCAGCTAGCATTTCAGCATTCCTGGTAAGCAGCCTCCTAGAAGAAATGCTAGTTAAGAGCAGCCTGAAGAGCTTTAATGTAATTATAAGAGAGAAGATGATAATGAGGCAGGGTCTCATTCCTCAAATACATAAAAAGCCTCTTAAGTATCATAAATAACAGGCCCATTTTGAACATAATCTTTTTATTTGGTGATGCTGGGAGCCCAGATAGTAAACAAAAGGTGGAAATACACAAGTATGAGCAGATAAAACACCAAACTTAGTATTTCTGAGCTCTGGATACATCTGTATGATACAGCACAGTGCCACAATGAGAGAGGAGACAGAGCCAACCAAACCTGTTTGGTACCAAAGGTAATATACCTGCTTCTTACCAGGTAAATTAAGTCCAGGCATAGCTTTTTACTATTAGGTAATACATCTTCCACAACTATCCAATAACAGTGTTGAGTTTTTTTAAAAAGCAAGAATACATCTGCAGTGTAATCACTGTTACTCACAGTGGTCAGAAACAGACAAGCATGTGAAGTGCAAATTATGTATTACTGAACAAAAAATGACATTGAGTAAGTAAGCAGAAGTGTAGGTGACAGCATAAGAAAACCCCAATGAGTGAATGAAATGGCAACACACAGCAGAATTACAGAAAATGCAGTCATTTTGAAAACCACCAGGGACAAGAAAAAGTCCCTCACAGTCTAGGTAAATTGCTGAATAAAGATATCAATAGTAAAAAACTATGCCCTGAAAACAGAAAAAAAAAAGTGTCAATTTTAGTATTCAGATATATACTTTTAGCTATTCATGTCTCTCAGGAAAGGAAACGTAAAGCAGCATGGCAAACATTCCTGGGGACTAAAAAGTACTGTCTCATGGCCCAGAAATGGCCCCTCAGCTGTCAGTTGGCCACCTCTGACCTAGATGAAGCATAAAACATTTGCTTGCAGATGACACAGTGCTGGGGTGGCAAATCAGAAGGAAAACAGGTTACTGTTACAGTACGAGCTACGGCACTTTGCTTAAATGAACTCCATCTAAGAAACGCAATTTCATGGAGACAGAAGGGAGGCAATACATTTGGGAACAAAGAACGCAGGTTTCATCTACGTAGAATGTGCTGAGGAGAATCTGGGGATATCATAAGGGCTTCAGTGTGATGTTGTCAACAACAGAACCAAGACAGCTCATGGATTGGATTACAAGCTGTCTCTGGTTACTCTGTTCATAATTCTAGGAGGAGGTTACAACGATAGAGTTTAAAGTAGATCCACAAAAGGGACTGATGGGCTGAAAAACAAATGTTGAGATGGATAAAAAACCCTCAGCCTATTCAGCTTACTGGAAGTTAGATAAATGTTATCTTGAAACAAGATCTTGTAGTCTAACAGGAAGGAAAAGCAGTGTGACAGCTGTGCCCGTGGAAACAGTAGCCTGCATGGAAATCTTTGAAATAAAACCAGATCTCTTTCTACAGTGCAGTTTCTCAATTCAGGGTCTTAGGAAAAATTATGCAGCATGGGTATCCTGAGAAATCAGAATGGGTCATCACCTTTAAATCTCCACTCTTTTCTTTTTTTGATTTCACTATTGTTTTACTACATTAAATGTGTGCGACTGTATGCACTTGGGAACTAATAATAATAAAAAAATGTCTGCTATAACTGGGCTTAGCAACTGGGAATATCAGAGAAGGTGACAGATTTGGGAGTATCAAAATGACTTTCGGTCACCAGTATGTAGCAGCTGTAAAAGACAAATGTGATCTGCAGCTATATCTGTCAGAGTATTCCAAGGGAAACAGGGAACAACTAGTGTTATGCACATGGCTCTGGTGCTTAGGAAAGACTGATTCAAACCAGAACAGGTGCAAAAAAGGAAAGGGAATTTAAAGCCTAACAGACTGAAAAACTGTGGCTTGTTTGGCTTACAAGAAAAATCCCAAGAAACCCAAACCAAAATAATCCAACAATCTTAAACCAACAACAACAACAAAATCACGTTGATAGAATCTTTCTAAAATACAAGAAAAGAGCTATTTAAGGTAAAGGATGATATTGGAAAAGTAAATACTCTGTTATCAAATTTAGGCTGGAAAAAGGACATACATTAACTACCCATTAATATAATAAGCTTCAAACTGGAACGTTATGGTATCAGAAAAGAAGTTTATGATATTGTCTGCCATAGCAGGAGATGTTGCCTGAAGACACAAGAGGTACTTTCCTGCCAATATTTCCAAGAAAACTCTGTAATTTCAAGACTGTGTTTTGAACAAACTGGAGTTCAGCTTTGAAACAAACAAACCTGTTAATTAAGAGGATTTGTTTGTCAAATACTTACTAATGTACTGTGTGACCTTAATTGCAGGTCAACAAACAGAAATGTTATTTTTTCTTATTTCAGATACCCTGAGTAGCAGTCTCAAGTAAGAATGAGTCTGTAAACATTCTCTTGTCAGAAAAGACCAGGTTAACTTACCTATTGAGTCAGCAACCTATTTTATATGCACCACATTACAAAAAAATGTGGATTTTGTATTCGTGAAGTTGCCAGACAGATAGTTCTCGAAGTTGATTGCCTATTTATTGTCTGGTACTACACCGTGGCAGTTGAAGCATCTTCCACACCCTTTCACTCTTTCTCTAGGAAACAGCTGCCTGCCATTCAGTCCTGGCCTCCACTGCTGGGTAAACAAGCAACTGCAACTGTGCTACGGAAACTTACCTACTGAGAGCAGGAGCTAGATCAGCACGCACTTTCCGCGGAAGTTTGGGAGCACAATACATGTGCTGGCTACAGTGGTGCTAGGTCAAAATGGGAAATTTAGATGCAAAAAGCGCTCTCTACCTCATTGGTCACCTTGGTTATTTGAGTGCAGAGCTAAAACCAAAGCCCTTTTAACATCATAATTTCTCAAGAAAAGTAGTAAAAGAAACATAATGGCTTGCAGCAGTTAAAGCCCAACACAGCGGACCTGAAAAACTACTGAAAATCAAAGCAAATCCTCTAGCTGTCATCTCACATCCTTAAATTCTCACCTGCTCAGGACCCATGGAGGACAACCCTGATGTAGGCACAGAGGTCGCTGAGGTCATGCTGATCTGCCCTGTCATCTGGTTCATGTTGTTCATACCACTTGTGTTGGTTGCCATGGATACACTGATGTTCATGTTATTGTTGTACATGCTGGTGCTTGCTTGCTGCCCAAAATGTGGTGGGGACTGTTGTGAAAACATGCTACAGCAAGGAATGGAAAAAGCAATGTGTCAGACTTAGAATGCTGAAGCCACTAAGAAACTGTTTTCTTTTTAATATATTTTAAGCTAGAATTGGTATATACTGCCATTTATTCCAACTTCAAAGGAAAAACTAATTTTCAGCTGCATTAATGTCTATGGAATAGATTTTCAAAATTTAAGGTCCCATGTCAGTGCACAAAAATGCATGCCTTTGCGTGTGAAACTATGGCAGAGTACAAATCTGTTATGCACGTGCAGTAATAGCCAATTAGATGTCTAAATGTGCTTTCTTTGTATTTTAAAGTAATTTTTGGAGGGAAAACAGCTTTTTTTCCCTCCAGTGTTAGCACAGGACAGGACTGTTGAGCTGAAATCAGAGCTAGTCTAATAGATTGTTTTGCAAAAAAGAATGTTTATTTGCATATATGAATACCAGATTTGCACATACAATTATGGGCAAGTGGGCTCACAAATATAGACATGCAATTGTGCAGAAATTTATTTACTAAATCTTAGTATCAGATTTTGAAAATGTGGCACTGTAAAGAAACAACATAAAGTCTAAGACAATTATCCTCTATGTTCCTTTAAGGCCTTTCTGAAAACTTAAGGAGGAGTAACGGTGGAAGATCCCATCCCACATTTTATTCAGTCAAGTGCTTTCTGGATAGTATCTTCCTTCCTGTTATGTTGGAAGTTATATTAGAGACTTCTTTACATTTTCTAAAATGCACTTCACTGTTTACATACCAGTCTCTTCTACTCTTCAAGCATAATCCAACAGTCAATGAAGGAATTATTACTGACTGTATCAATTTAGAGGATCTGCATTAGACTGAAAGACTGTGGGAGGGCTGCTGTGTGTCAGATGGCACACGGTAACCACCTCTGTATCCATGGCTAACTTTTACTGCCCCGTGAAGCACTGCTCCCACAGCTGAGGAGATCTTTCAGGGTTAACACTCAACCTTGCTCTTGGGTACTCCATTAGGCTATTGCTGTGCACTGTGAGACTTGGTGGAGAGCAATAGCATTCCGGGCACAGGACCAAACTCAGAAAATCCCACCATTCTCTTCCTTCCAATTCCATGTCTTTTCAGGCCACCTAACCCCATTTTTAAGTTGTTATCTGGATGGCTGGAACAGTACACTACAGATCATTGTGAATACTCAGTGGCTTGTGTAAACACATTTGACATGCCTCTGCTGTAGAGCTGCAGTTTAGCAAAGCCAACCACTAGTCTTATCGAGCTGCCCCTGTGCCATTTTTGGCAGAAGCCACGACAGTGGCAGCTATGCCTCCTGCAGATGCTTCAGGAAGACAGTGAGGATGGGGTATGCACAAGGATGAGGATAAGAGATAAATCATCTGCTTTAAGGGGAACTTTCTTTGGATCAGCCTCATCAATAAAATACTGGTGCTTTGGGTTTATTAAATCTTTGTCAACCAGTGGGGAAAAGATTTGTCACTGAGCTAAGGACAGCAAGAACAGTCTGAGAACTTCAGGATGACAAAAGCACTGTGCTAGAGACAGCTGTGTGCACTCCAGTGTTAAGTGATACAGGCTGTACCTGACAGTTCCTTCCGTCTTCCGATGAAAGACAAAGATCACTGCCATCTGGAAGCTCACTGCTGCCTACTGATAGTCTTCCACATCCAGCCCATTTGATTTGGACAGACTGATTGTTAGAGCTATACCAACTAGGGCATGGGCCTCACTGAAAAGGTGACTGCATGCATGAGGTACGCTACAATGCTGTCAGGGCATTAAATTATATGCTGACCTCCAGTATGTGCAAGCACTAATGGGCCGAACCTAGTTACACTCCAGCATTTAAAGTGGGAGGTGATAATCCAGTCACCGCAATTCCAGAGCAGTAGGAAATGCATAGGCTCTGGCTCAGCTGACCCAGCCATGTGGAAAGCAGTGTGGGAGCAGAACATGAAAACTGTATGTAGAAGAAATGCATCCACACAAATGTTAGGGGCTGGAGTTCACTGTGCAGCAGAGGTGCTTCTTAAGGACACACAGTGTTTGATCAGTTACCGCACACGAAGCAATGCATTGCGTGGATGCAGGTCTTGTAGCTATGCACTCACTTTGCCTTGTATGAAGATAGAATTTAAACCAATTCGTCAAGCCAAATTGAAAAGAAATCTCTTTTAGGATAGGTAGTTAACAACAAACACACTAACAATTACATAAAACAAGCCCATAAATACGTGTAGACTGTAAATGACCCCATTACTCTTTGCATTCATTTTATTTTTGTTCTGGATTTACCTGTTACCACCCATATTCCCTTGTGCCCACCCATTCATCTCCGTAGAGGACTGATAGGCAGGATTAGCCTGAGACTGCTGAATCATGGGGCTCTGAGAGTGAGCCAGTCTTGGTGACATTAGTGGACTCTGAGGAGTGGTGGCCCCTGTGAAGCCTGGATCGGGCTGCTGACTTATACCTGAAGAAGAAAACAAGAAATTTACCCACTGTACATTCACAGTTAAAACATACCAAGAGCTCATACCTGCTCATATGTCTTTACACAATCCTATTTTATATTACCTAGAACCTATCACCTTGTGTCTGAATGTGGGATTTAGATTTACAGCAAAACATCATCAACTAATACTATATGTATAACCTTTAAAAAAATCATTTTGTGTAGGCATGTTGGGTACCTGCCTGTCCCAGTCACAGAATTGGTCTCTCCCCTCTACAGACTGAAAGAAAAAACACTGGTGACTCTTCCCCCCCCTCCTCAACTGCATTCAGAACAACAAATAAAACATATTGCTTTTGTCTGTAAATCCATTTTGGTGTAAGTTATGCATGACTTCTTGACTATATGACACCACCTTTTAACAGTTGGGCTATAATTTTCAATTTTTTCTAAAACTCCTAAAACCTCAGATTCTCTGTTTCTGTGTCCCTGCAAAAACAGGCAGTGCCATTTTGTGCAAGCATTTAATGGTTCTGTAAAATCAAAACATCATATAGATACAAAGAAAACCTAATTAAGGCTGTAAAATGCCAATTGTGTGCAGAAATTTTGTTATAAAACTAGTAACTTTAGTCTTGTTAAAGTTCATTAAAACAGCATACTGAACATAAACAAGCCACTCAATGCTGGGGTAAAAATAAGGTATTATGAAATCTATTCTTATATTCATTGCTTTGACTTAACTTTTCTGTATTTTTGGTATACCAGAAAATGCGAATAATAACGTCTCTTCATTTTCATCAAGCAGTTACAAATACATGGAGTGAAAGTACTATTATGAAATATTATTACTGTTAGAAACTGGCATAAAGGATAACAGATCACTAAGAGTAGATATCAAATTTAGAATTGGATGAGCATAACTGGTTATAGCAGCCGAGCTTTCACATAACGTACTATTTAATATAATTATAGTATAACTTATGCAATAGGTGTAAATAAAGAAGCTGTAGAACAATAACTGTATGGAGGTAACTGCCCCATGCACCCCAAGAACAAAGTGGTACACAGCTTTGTGAGACATATGAAGAAAATGGTATTAATTACTATATTTAGACAGGTTTAAGGACAGGGAATGGAATGTCTTATCTAAAACTAATTTATATTATTTAAATTCAATAATTAGTTGTTAATTTTACATTATAATGTACAAATGAAGAACTTTTTTCTTTTTTTTGGAAAATATGTCTAGTATTTAAGCAATATCTCATTAACAAAATTAAAAAAATTACATACAGCTTTGCTTCTGGTTACTTTATGGTGTCCATCAATACCTATTCACATCTTTTTCTTCATTTGCACTTTTATCAGATATACTGGTTTGTTTAATTCAGTCAAAATTCAGAGTCCATCAAGCAAATACATACACATATGTGAGTCTGTGCACACCCACTTTTATCTGTATGTATCTATATATAAACAAACATACACATCACACTTCTACTATTGCTCACAAAAAAGAGTGATGCTTGGAGAATAAGTGGTACTAGGGCTAGGAAAGTGGAAAGGCACTATACTGCATTTAAGGACTACCAGGGGGTCCAAACCCCCATGCTTCACACTGCTCCCATGGAGCCAGGCAAGAGGCTGTGGGAGGAGGGCTTGGATCCAGCACTGGAGGGAGCACGGGGGAGTTAAGGACTGCCAAAATGCACTGAGGTGGGGTGGGACCAGTACCGTAGTTTGGAGGAAACGGAAACTGCTGTGCATTGGCCTGCGGGATCCGCGGGTTGCTCATGGTTGCCGGTATGCCACCAGTGGCCACCATGCTGGGGGTCATGCTCAAGCCTTGCCCTCGCATCATCAGCGTCCGCTGCTGCACCTGCTGCTGCTGCTGCTGCATCTGCCGCTGCCGCAGGTGTTGGCTCAGGATCTCCCGCTGCCTCTGCGCCAGCATCTGCGCGTTGATGGGGCCTTGCAGGGAAAACCACCACCACCACCCATCAGCAACCCCTTCCAAGGCAACCTCACCAATGGAGGCATCTCCACTAGAGCAATCTGGAAGATTCCAGCTTTTTCCCCCTCATCGCACAACTAACAATAATATAAAGCAGGAGAAAATAATCCTATTAATACTTCTGTCAGGAAAGACTTCCAACAGTGCAAGAGTCACTAAATGAACTAATACCGGTGTGTTTAAGGTTGCAGCCATTTGTAATTGCAAATAGAGCAGCTCATTAAAAACCCCACATCTTTAGGAAATTAGAAGCTTGGTTAAAAATGGAGTTATATCGTATCTTTAGTAAACAACTACCTGTCCCATGTACATATGACAAAGGCTCTAATAAATAAAACAGTAAAGTATTTCCTATCACGCAGACTGCATTATTTGTATTCAAACTGTATTTGCTGTATAGCATTACTACTATATTATATTGGGGGAAGAAAGAAAAAAGAAACCGACTTTTGTTTTTTAAAAGGTTTGTTTTTTTCTCTCACCTGTGTTGGCACTCCAGGTCTCAAAGACAGATTCATATTGGAGACGCTGCTGATTTGATTTATCAGTGGCTGCCGATTCTAAAGAAAAAAAACACAAACCACCCCAACAACAAAACCCAAAAGTTTTTAGAAGGAAAGGGAAAAAGGGAGGTGTTACATACAGAGTTATACACATCTACTTCCCCAACTGGTTGGTCCGTAGACCTAGTTTTACATATTCAAGCAGGGACTAATTTTCCTCCTCAAATCCTATTATCGTGCACAGTATGCTGTTTCCTAAGAAGATAATACACCAGAGAAATAATAACACAGGCACTAAGCTGTTTATACCAAACTTCCTTCCTTCACAGTTCCTGCCCATTTTCAGTTTGGGACTGGACTGTTGAGATTTACTCCAAATTAGACCTTATCCTGATGTTTGAAGGCACAGATGATCTTTCCTCCTTCAACAGAAAAAGCACTGATATCTCATTTCTATTACTATGAACCTATATATTTAAAAATGAAACAAAAAATAACAACTTAAAATAATCCCCCAAAGTAGACCAAAGCCAAGGGGAAAAAAAAGGATGTAGGTAACAGGCAGCAATAAAAGCAATTAGACTGGTGGAAGAGTCAAGATGCAACAAATAGAAAAAGACTTGTGTAACAAAAACCACCAATGTAACCTTGCTCAAAGACTTAGTGAGACCTCGGCTTAAATACTAGTCATGTTCTTGCACGGTATTATAGGAAGAATAATGTAAAGATGCCAAAAAAAAAAAAAATCAAAAATGTCAATGTGCAAAGTACTGTCTTGTCAAAACTCGTTGTGACTACTGTTTTTAGTCTAAAAGCGGAATTCAGCAAGATCCGGCCTATTTGGAGCAAGTTGACAGTAAGTGTCGCCTAGGAGAGGTGCCTGCCTGTGTGGAACCGGGCACGGAAGGGGATGTACCTGCTGTGCCTGGAGCCTGTGCTGCAGCTGGAGCCGCAGCTGGTTTGGCTGGTTCTGCACGATGCCGGCGGGCCGGAGGCCGGGCCGGGGCTGCATGCGCAGGGCGGTGTATCCCGGGCGCTGCCCCAGGGCGTGGAAGCTCGGGTCCTGCATGGGCGCGTAGCTGCCCTGCGCCATCTGAGCCTGCGCCGCGTACTGCTGGGAGAACACTGGAGCCTTCTGCTCCATCAGGATGCTGGACTCCTGGCTGGGGAAGGACTCGGGGTCGACAGCTTGGCTCTGCAGAAATACGTGAACAATAGAAACAGTTGGTGGGACACAGCTTTTCAGAGGATTATATGAGACTAATACAGACAGCCTGCCAAAACAACGTGAATGTTTTTAAACAGAAAATTACATAAGCTTGCTTTACCTCAATATAAAACTTAAAAATAAACATAACTATTTTTGAGTACCAAAACATATTCATGGAGACAAATTCCTCCTCTCTTTTTTCCTTTTTTTTTTTTTTTTAAACACGAATACCCACAATCTTTCTCATGTTCTTAACACAAGAACCATTGTATCACTCCACTAATGAAAAAAACCCTGAAATGACAAATGATAAATCAAAATCTCTAAACGAAGTGATGGCAGCATATTTTTGCCATTGAATCTGAGATAAATTCAAAGACATTACAAATGAATAAGTAGATTTTTATCAGTATCCTTAAACAAAATAATGACCTCAAATAAAGATGCCTGAAACTATTACAGAAGTTAATGTGAGCAGAGTGCCTAATTCTTTCAGGGCACTTTTGCACTAACTGATTATCCATTAGCATAAATAAGGTAACACAATTCTAAACTCCATTCTAGATACGCCCTTAATATTTGCTCTAGCCAGAATAATTTTATAGCTTATTCTACACTGACCTTGAAAATGAAGTTAATCTAAATTTCAGTGCGCTCATGAAAGAAAGTCTTTAAGCTGCTATAAAATGATCAATGGTTATTTTAAAAAATATGTTTTAAAATGAGATAGTTTTCTTATCTGCAAAATTCTTCAACTGCTTCCACTGAGGTAATAATTAAATAAAAACATATTTACCACTTAGTTTGAAATAAACTATTATTCATATTTTCTGCTGGTGGTATCCCAAAACCTATGTAATATTGCATGAAAGTTTCACACTGCAAAATTGAAGTTCACCAATAAATTGTATCTCCAGCTTAACACCTCACTGAGTTCTGTGTTGTACCAAATAGGCTTGGAGATAGCTTTCTCATGTTCAAAGCAGAATTTCATTGGTCCTATTTAATATCTAAAATGCAGAGGTAGTTCAGAAGTTATGCCTGGGGTGCTGATGAGTGCTGGGAAATGAAATGGGTATTCTAGGCTCCTCTGAGGAAATCATCATATAAACATGTACAGCTGATTTTGGAAATACAGTTCTTATGCTAGAAACATCAGGAACTAATTTTTCCCCAAAATATTTTTATTTTTACCCCATTTTTTTGCACCATGTAAAACTTAAATGAACAAGAACTAAGTGGAAGCCACCAAAACTAACTGTTGGGGAAGATGGGTGAAAAAGCACAGAACAATTTCAGGCTACAAAGTTTAGGAAGCATGCTCATAATTAAAAAAAAAATAAATTACAGTTTAAGTGCTTGAAATGAAATCAGCTGCTTCAGATGAAACTCATCTCTTAACACATATTAATCAACTTGGGGAAAAACTACGGGTGAAATGAAACATTACAGGTTTGCTAATCCAAAGAATGTTGCCCCCATCTCACAAAAGGCGTGACACTGCTTCTAGGTTTTCATATTCTTCTTTTCCTCTTTCCTATACTCTGTTGCTGGCTGTGATCTTACCTTTCTCCCCCACAGGTGTTATTCTGACCACCATTTTTTTTGTTTTGGTCAGTTTACTTGCATAAGGCAGGTCAGAAGAAGGAGATTTACATGAGGGTGGCAGGAGAGAGGAGGGAAGACTAAACCTGGGGCTGATGGAAGCTTTTCAGGTGACACTGACACATTAGACAGACTTCCACCAAAAGATGTAACTCCATCCTAGCTTGCGAGAAGTGTTTTATAATCCTGTTTTTCAACTCCACCTTGACAACGTATATTTTGAAAGCACCTACTACATGCAAAATGCCACGTCCCACACTGTATACCTGGCTCACTAGTTCTGGTATTCCTAGAGCCCTGTCGATTTCTTCTAAACCATCAAAATTCCTTAATGCCATGTAAAGCTGATCCAGGAGAGCACCCTCATCACTTGGTGACTCTGATGAAGGATGATTACACAAGAGATCATCTGGTGAGCTGCCAAATGGTTGCCTGTGAAAACATGAACACAGCGTTGGTAAACAGCTGCTGAAAAACAAGAAATACTATCAGAGGATTAGTACTCAAATTGAACTAACAAGTGGAGACAGAATTCTTCTAATCACTGCCAATTTTGTTTAGAAAATTTTTGTTTAGAAAATTATTCTGGATGAAAGTTATGCTACCCAATCTGTCAAGACCCTACAAGCATGGTCTATTTGACAAGCAAGAAAGCACACCAAAGTTATGCCCGAGTGCTGATTTTATATTACAGGGTCAAGAGTGGAACAGAGAAGTCAGTACAGAATATAGTCAATGAAGACAGAAGGCTAAATAATTGTGTTTTTAAAACTAATTGTAACTTTGAATTCCAGATGTCAGATTAAGTATACTATCACAAGTAGACTCTCCTCTTAGCTGGTTTTCTATCAGGCTAAGCAAGCTGAAGAGGCCACAGAGGGCCATGGATTGTCTGAGCTTGCAAAACTGAACATCTGGAAGAGCTGGGCAGAAGCATGAGGGAGCAGGGAGAAAAGGACATTCCCCTTTTTGTTTGCAGCAAAACACTACGTCAGCTCACCCCATCATCAGCTCACCCCAACCGCACGCTTGGGTACCAGGTTATACCACATAAAACCCACATAACTTGGTTTTGTGCCTTGGAAGGACATCAGTAAGAATTTCGATACTGTCAGGCAGAGTGTGGTGGCTCTATAAATCCTGCTTACCTCACCCCTGAATTTGTATGCAAAGCACACTCACAGTTACAAAGGCAGAATAAAGGTTTATTCTAAACCCAAAGGATGAAACTTCCTAAGAAACAAACTAAATCTGAAATAACACCTTATCTGTAGGCAAATAACACATTTTTCTTTTGCAGTTCACACACCTACCCTGCTTCTTGCACGTTACTACAAGACTACAACAGAAAATATAAAGAGCAAAGCATTCTGCAAGGAAGGGCAGCTACAATATGCGCATCATGGAAGAATCTCATCCCAGATAATTACTCGGATACAACAAAAGCTGTCACACATAGAGGGAGGAAAAGCACTATATGTGAACCCTTTTTACATGTCTGTTTAGAAAAACAAAGAAACATGTTTGTGTATTTAGTTTCCATAATGAGATATATGGTTGCCATGGAAGTCTAATCTCTGTGTCAAAGCTAAGCAGAAGAGCTGCATCATCAGGCTATACACTGAAAAAACCCAAAGGATGGCAAGCAGGAAAACTAACCAAAATGTATTCTTTTTAATTAGATCCCAGACAGTAAAACAAATAAAAGAATATATATGACATACCCTTAAAACATTTCAAAGTATTAATCAATCTCATATATATAGGTCTCTGCAACTGTCACAGAAGGAATTATAAATCAGCAAAGGAAAAGAACAATAAAAAAAAAATCCTCTGATTCAAATTGCTTGCAAACTTAAAGATGACCTATAAGAAGGAATCTATGATGTGGAAAAACAATTGATGAGGCTAGCAAAACAAACTTCCCTGAAATTGCAAGTGGGTACGAACACACATGGTAAGAAAAATTTTAAAATGTTTGTCAAATTCTGTATGTTAAACAATGACAATTACTTACAATTTCAATTTCCCCATTTCTTTTATATACTGCAATGATACTTCAATTTTTTTTTTTTTAGAATTATTTTAACTCATTTAATACTCATGACTATAATCAGATTATAAAAATACCAGTCTTGGGGATTAATAAAATAAGAAATGGCAGCACCAACCAATTCATCATCTCTGTTTGGATGTAACTGATCAAAATATGATTACTTTCAGAGGCAATGCAATGGGAATATTTTTTTTCACCATCTCCAGCTACAAGGGAACTACAAAAAATGCAAAGGTAGAAAAAACTGAAGAATTAACTACCTGGCTTGCTGACCAGACACAACACTGTATTTTTAAAGTCAATAATTCAGTTATGCAAACAGTGCATTTTGTATATGGATACCTGAAGGAAACACCAGGAAACATCTTGAAAAGCATAGAAACTAACAAAGAAAATGCCACATATATTTATGGATAGTATTTTCGGACATCCTAATGAAAATTAAGAGAATGTAGTCAGAAGATTAACAGTTTTTCAAACATACTTTTTTCCAATTGTTTCCACTTCCTTTTCTTTTCATTGATCTCCCTATTTGCTACTGAAAAATATCCCAACTTATGCCATTGAAAATATTTAAACATTTTGCACTTGCTTGTCCATTTTGCATCACTTAGACAGTCCATATATATATATATATATATATATATATATATGGTTTCTATAAAGTAAGCTGCAAACCTTTTGGAGAAGACATGGCTCTTTTTTAAGAAGTGTAAACCACTTATCATAGTTTGGCCATTATTTAAAAAGTCTTAATAATGAACAAAGTTAACACATTACATATGGGTTAATGAGTTGTGCTCAAACAGTAGTTCTGATTACCTGAGAAGGAGCTAATTTCAGGGAAGAGGCAGCCTTCCTTTCACTTCATCTTTCCTTCCTCATCTTTTAAAGAATTTAGGTCATTTAAAAAAACCCCAAACAAAACATAATTAACCATGTCCTGCATCACTTAAGATGCTATCCCACTGCAGGAAGAAACAGCTATCTTGTAACTACACAGTTATGGCTACTAGTACTGGTATTTTTCCACTTTAGTGTTAAGTATAATTACTAACAATAAGAACAGCAAAATCAAGACAGAGTCATGCCCACGGTTAATGCTCCAGTACTGAAAAATTGTGCAACTATCTGAAGTGCTGGCAGCATTCACTGTGACACACACTAAAGGGCAAAGAGAGCATTTATAAGTATTACTGGAACACACATATATTTCATGAGCATAAAATACTATAAGCATTAAATTGATGTACATTTGGTGAATATTTTATGCAGAATTTTGTTTCCAGGAGGTGTATAAAATATAGGCCTGTAAAATCTCTGTGTTCTGATGTGACACCAAGACTCACCTGTTCTGATTACCAAAAGTTGCCTGTTCTATAGGCAAGATGCTGTCTGGCCATGGTGCAGTCTGATTTGGAGGTGCCTGTTGTTGGCTATACTGAGGTCCTCCTATGTTCATCTCCAATTCAGATGGCCCTAATCAAGAAAAAAATAACCATATAACACTTCTGAAAAGAAGTTACTTTCATGTTAATTCTTTCCATTGAATTATCTATGTTATGGCAAAAGCAAATAAAGACATTAAGACTTCAGTCACATTACACTTAGAAGCATCATTATTTTTTTGTTAAAGTTTGCTTTTAAAATTTGAGAAAACATGAACTCCAAAAATGGTTCAAAATTATAAAATAGCAGATGCAACATCATAGATGCAAAACTTTCTAAGACAAGCATAAAAAAAAGACAGTATACAGAGTCAGTATCGTAATGTACTTGCTTTAAAAGTGACCAAGAACACTTATAACAACATTCACAGCACTTCCTCTAAAAAAATCTCTACAGTCTTTAGTGAACAAGAGCAACTTCATTGCCTCTTCTTTGGCCACACCACTGTGGAGCTATAGAGTAGCAGGAACTGTCCAACCCAACACATGCATTAAAATGTAGTGTTTTAGACGCCTTCCTTCCCATATCCATAGGAAATTTTCCCTGTGAAATATGGTTCTCATCAAACCTATAACTGAAGTTTTTCTTTTTTTTATCTGCTTCATCTTTAACAATCCAGCATATGCCAAAAGGAACAAGTCAACACACGCCCTGACTTACCCATATTCATGACCTGAGATGGAAGCATCTGCCGTGGGCCAGCCTGGTTGCTGGGTCTCAAGGGGATGCTGGCCGTGGGGTTGCGGATCATGCCTGCTTGCACCGGCCTGTTCATGGTGCTGGCTGTGGGTGCACAGCTCACCCTCACAGCAGCAGCCTGGCTTCCCCAATCTCCAGAAGTCATGGTAGGTCGAGGGGCATTGCCACTGATCATTCCTGCACAAAAGCCAAACAGACAGGTACCAGCACACAATTCAGAACAGCTTTAGCACTACTGTTGCCTGATGAGCTGCATTTTTAGCAACAAAAACGCAGCAGTTTCACTCAAAGCACACTGTACCACAACTGCCCATCCAGATGCACAAACCTACAGAACGATGCCTTATATTACTTAGTCAAGGACTGGAGATCGTTGTACATTTTACAAGAGGAAGATCCCCTTATCATTTCCAAAATGCTGTTCAGTGTAAGTGTTCCCACATGCAGTCTGCAACAGGTGCTGAGGGTGTGTGGATAGCCTTAACTTCCTTCCTCAGGAAATGAATCACGTTTGCTGATTTATATGTCACTGCTTTACTTTCCAAGTGCTAAGTGAGAATGGAGACTTGAGTAACAATGTGTTAACGTAAACACACTTACAAATTAGAAGGATTGTATATAAATTCACATTCTGCAAACGTCTTTTGGTGACTTCCTTCATTTGGAACCTAGAGCCTTATTAGCTTCAAGGCTCACCCAGATAATCTCGCACCAATGTACAGTGCAGGGAAATTACTCACAGGAACTTTCCGATAGATGCTGAAGTTCATTACCGTTATTTTAGGGGAAGTCCTCCCACATCTACTGTAAACAACTGATATGGTTTATTTACACTTGGAATATATAGAATACTACACTCTGACAGTAGCCGAAAAACCTCAACCAAACCCCAACATAAAAAAACTCTAAAATCCAAAGATAGGCATTTGTAGTATTTATACATTTCAATTTTAATCAGTCAAGAGAGCAGGTAAAACACTCATTTCAGATTGGACTATTGGTTCAGATTTGTTTTTCCAGTTGCATTTTGCAATATCCTTAAATGAATACAAAAAGCCACATAAATAATTATTACTCATCAGTTCAATTACTTGGTGACAAATAAACAAAGAGAAAAACTGCCTGAAGAGGGTCTCTGTTTTGTCTGCTGTACAAAATTTGCTTTAGTGTTACATCCTCAGGTTTGTTCTGTTTGTGTACATATCCTGTCAGCTGAAATACGTGTTGTGCTAGAGCATGGCAGGAACACAGTAATACTCTCTAATTTGTATACATAAGATGAATGAAATCCTCTAATATGTATACAGAATATGAAAGTAATAGGACACTTAAAAGAATACGACTTGAACTGCTTAAATAGGCTATTTCATTATCTTGCAGCATGTCTTTTTTAGTACTGATGTGAACTAAATATAAAAATTTAACACTGAATAGCCATCTGAAAGGACTTACAATGCCCATTTATTTACTCAGAGCTCTTATAGCTGTTGTTGCACACTTGCGCAGTCTGAGACTGCGTAAGTCCACCAGCCAGACTTTTCTTGTCAAACGTGCTACGACATCTTTGTACATTATTAAGTTAACATGTTGTAACTGCAACATCCAACGGTTCTCAAAAAGGTTATGTGTCAGAAAAATGATGAAAACATTAGCATTTCTTTAAATTAAAATGAGAACAAAGGCTACTAAATAAAGGATAATTAACAGCAAAACCAAGGTCTATAGAGACACACATTGTAAAGGCAACAGTATTGCCCACAATTTTGTTTTGAAAGACCCATCTCTATAGACCAGTGCTTCATTTGCTTTTCTTGAGGCAGAAAGACTGGATTTTTACCTATCTAAGCCTCAGCTGAATCTGTAGTATTTATGTGAACAGACTCTAATTGCCATTACACTGTGTACATCTAGAAGTTTTCAGGTAGTTGAAAAGCAGTGCATAAGGGCAGGACTAAAAATGCACAGACATAGAAATTCAAAATAAATATGCCAATACATATCATCACACAAAACACGATTTTTTCCAGACTTTTTGGAAAGCAATAACCTGCACTTGTAATAACCCTAGCCTGTCATTCAAGTATATTAAAAAAAACCAAAAAACAAGGAAAGTCATCTTACCTGTGCTACTGTTGCCTAAAGTTCCTTGACTTCCTATCATCCCTTCGTTCCTGCCCATCAGACCCGGCTGAGGTATCACTGAGTAAGGGCTACTCGTTCTTATGGGTGGAAAAGTTCCTGCACCTGCTGGGTTCTGCAGTGTGATGTCAAGTGGTAAATTCTGGTTTGGTAATAACCTGCCCAGTTGCCCTGCTCGTGGGTTATTAAAAGCTAGACAGGAGGAGCAAAGAAAAAAAGCAAAGTTACAAAATGGAAACTTTACAGGTTAAAAAGAAAAAAAAAAAGAACCCAGACACAATTAAAGCTCTTGGGCTGAGCTATTTAATGCTGTTTAATTTACTCACTCCTATCTGTCTGAGAAACATCCTTTCTTGACATTTTAATGTAAATTTCAAAACGGAACATTCTGACACTAAACACAAACCTGATATGACGTATATTTTAGAAAACTTTAAATGATGCAATTTAACTGACAGAAGAGCCACTACAGCAAAATACACCCCTATGTGATGTGCATACTACTACCAATTAATCTTAAACCTAGTAGGACTGTAATTGCATGTAGATGTCATCCTGAGGCAGATTGTTAGGAATTATCTCAGTTTTGAGTGTTTTCCAGCACAAGCTGTGCCCCTGAAGAAGTTATCAAAATTAGGGGCAGATTGAGTCTACACTGGATCCCAGAGCCCCATTTCTACAAGTCCCTCTTAATTTTTTTTTTTTTTTTAATTTTCCTTAATAAAAATAAATACTTCCATGATTCAGCAACAACAAATAACTGGTCCAGAATTAGAGCTGTGCCGCAATAATATTCTGGTAAAACAGAACCATCCTTGATGGTTACTCTCACCTTTAGTAACTATTACTCTCACCTTTAGTAACTATTTTCTTCTGGTTTGTGCTTTTAAAATTGGCCTCTGCGAAGAAAACTGCCTCGGAAAAGTGAGTTTCAGATTATGATTGGCAAGCATCTGGCTCAGCTAGTCTTTGGGCAATGTTCCAGTGCATAGAGGCATCTCCTATGTGCACTAGTTCTCAAACACTGACCTTGTAGCTATGATTCCATTTCCAATCATACCCACAAAATACATACAAGTAAATTACACACTTTTCTGAATTCCTATTTGCAGTACTTCCTGATAGCTTTCCCTAGTAAAGGTTCTGGTATGATGACATCCTTAAAGTGACTTCTGCATTTCTGTGTTCACTCCATTACAAAGAAGTTAAATAACTTCCTTCTTATTTTAGATTGAAGTAGCACTACTTATGAATTTGGAAACTTACATGAGGTTTAGTAAGCTTATTAAAAAGTGCAGAAACATTCTATTCCAAAGGTCTTTGACTTTTGTTCTTATTTTATAAAACCAGACTACAGGAACTCATTGTATTTATTCATCTTTTTAGTGTAAGTTCTCTGCCAGGTGTATTTCCCTGTATAGGCTACACATCACATCACATCACATCCACCTAATTCTTAACCATGAGATCAAAATTTTGTCTTGTCCGTCTGTTCAAACAAGCAAACAAAACTTACTCAGGAAACAAAAATGACCTTCTCAAGATTAGGGGCATCAATCAAGTTTAAGGATTGAACTTAAGTGACAGTTTCAGAATAGTTTGTTACAAAAGTTTGAAAAATCACATAGACAAGTGAGTTGTTAGATGTGTGGTTTTGCCAGCACCCCTTGATCTTACAGAAGGAAAGCTGGAAATGCAGTACAAAATAACAACACAGTTGATGAACTGTGATAGTGATTAGATCACATATTCTGCTTGTGATCAGGATGGGAACTGAAGGAGGTTCCCTGTTCCCGTGTAACAGACTCAAGAAATCTGGCAAATCTAGCAGCTTTTTCTTTTAACAGATAAAAATATTTAAAGTATTTTCATGTAAAACCTGTAACATGAAAGTTGGTTATTTCTTCAGAAAAAAAATAGTTAAAAGACCCCAAGCCTCTTCTGGAATTGTATATGATTTCACATTCATTCTACATTGCTTTTCTGTGAGCATATGAGAAGCCCCTCACTATTTCTATGCACCTGTTTTCTGTGTATTCTTCTACTGAAAACAAAGCAGAAGTTCCTAGGGAAATCAGGCAGAGAGACAAGACTGAGCCAGGGGAAAACGTTTCAGGGTTTTAACAGAGATGGGAAACAGGATGCTGATTTTACAGAACTGCTGCTAACCACCAAGTCACCCTCATTTACAATCATACTGTTACTGTACTGTCAGTAGCTCTGAAAGCAGATTTAAAGCTAGGTTAACTCTAGAAAGCCAAAAGGCTCCATTGGAAGGAACCAACAGACCTTGCTTCAGGAAGAATATACTAAAGACTTTACATGCACAGAGATTTTCTTCTGACTTTTGTGCTGCTGCTGTTAGTATGTCCATACTTACAAAAATGAGTACATTAAATCCAAGCATTTTTCTCTGAGTAACATTGATAACAAGTGATTATTCAAGGATATGAAGTGGCTTTAATATGAATTTAAACACTAATATTTACTAATAGAATATTAATATTTATTTAAACACTTCTAAGTAATTTGGGTTACTTTCAAAGTGGTCTGGTGTTATTTTAATATTATCAGAATATCTAAAAATATTACCTAAAAAGTTTTACAAAAAAAGAAATCAGTTTACATCTAAGGAAGTAAATAGATGCTGTCACCCTGGTCAACAGGAATAAAAAATGAAGCAGTGGCTTTTTATGCTACTTTATTCAACATTAGTTGATAAGACTCTTGTCTTTCTTGCTTTCCATTATTCTGTGGTGGTAAACCAACATTTCAATGCTGATTTGTAAGCTAATTAATAAAGTTAAGGAAAGCTGTCAGCTGGAAGGGACTCAATTAAAAGCCACAGTTTCAAATTAAACGTGGACATTCCTCTTTATCTTCTGTCCTTCTATTAATCTTGTGGTTTTAGAAGAAGACTCTGCTTCATTCATTGCTTGTCCCTTTTACTGCAAGAGCTGCTGGAGTGATCTGCATCACAAAAAAACACTCTCCATGCCAAAGCCCTCTCAACAGCAGCAGCATCAGATACAACCACAGCAGGGGACATTTGCCTTATTTTGAGGGTACCCCTTAAAACTCCTCAGAGGACACAGACTTCCAGGGTGAACTTGGTGTGAGTTAGACTTAAACCTCCACGTGTGTTTTGAAATTAGATGACCGCAGGTGGCGCTGTGTCATCATGCAACACCAGACCAGGACTAGGAGTTGCCCAGTTCCTCCCCAGCCAACCCAGGGACACCTCCACCCCTGCTCTGGGGGTTCACAAGCTTAGTGTACACCCGTGTGGGAGGCGGAGTGGACTCACTGCTCTGTGAAAGCCTCATTGCTGGTTTCTGGGTGGCCACTGCTGTGCCAGGGCTGCTGTCACTGGTGAGCTGCATGAGGTCATTGATGATGGCTTGCTTGTCGACCGAGCCCGCTGGCGCGCCTGGGCGGCTATCTGGGAAAAGCTGTGGTAACTGGCTGTTCTGCAGGTCATCCAGAATCTCTTCCAAGTTATCCAATTCACTGCCTGGCTGCAACAAAGAAAGCACAAACCCACAGTACACATCACTGCTCGCCTGCTGCTGGCATCCTGCTCGCACCGAGCCAGGCAGCCTGCAACTGTTACACCCGCACTGGTTTTGGATGCGTCTGGAAAGATGCCCGACGTGCAGGAAACTCACAAAGCTGTTGAAAGGGGATTGTGCAGGTTTCCCAGGGCTCGTCTGCTTTGCTTGTGGGGAGACCAGTGTGGCACTGGCACCCCTTCAAAAGCCCAGCATCAAGACGTATGATTCCACATGGTTCATACCTCGGGCAACAGGGAGACTCTCCCTGTGCACTCGGTGATCGGTGCTGACAGCGGGAATAATTTTGGCAGGAGAAGAGATCCAACAGTGCTGAAGATAGGGGTTTACATAGGTATAACTAATATTCTTTTCATCACAGTCATATTTCTAGTCTCTTTATGACTTGATTAAAAGCATATGATGGAAAAGTTGCTTCATGGCTGAAACAATTACCCATATGCTTTTTCTTTGTTGCATTCAAAACCTGAACACCGAATAACTCTATGTAAGTTAATTGGCAAGAAATACATGTTTCAATGAAGTTCAATAAATTAAAACCTGAGAACTAGTTACTAGAATGTGGAATTTATTTTGCTCACAAATTCCAAAATATTTTGAAAAAAACTTCTCCAGAGTAAGAAAAATCCAGTTACGCTTCATTCAATAGAAAATTATCATGAAAAAAAAGATGGAAGAAAAATTAAGTTCATCCTATACTAATGTAAACACTGCTTGTCTTTCTTTAAAATGTTGATTTTTGTAAGTACTCTTTTTTGCCAGCTTCTCTGTCCATAAACTGTAAGAATTAGAATACTTTTATGACTGAAATGTGGAAGTCATCACAACTATATTCTCCAATCTTAAACCACTGAATAGGGTAAAACTTGGATAATAATTAACAACAGGGAGTCCAGTCTCAGTTAGCAACAAGCTGCACAGGAAACATATTATGACAGTATTTATAACAAAGATCTACTCAAAATCAGCATTTTCATTAGGAAATGTGCAATGATGGAAGAGAGGTAGAGTGAGTAGCCAGTCGTGAAGGACAGGGAACTGAGAAATAACACCACAAACATGCACAACTGAAATACAATTCTTCCTGTGTTTTTGTCCTTCCCCATATCATGAACTTATGACTTACTGACAGCAAACTTACAGCACAGATTGTAGGATAATGTAGAAATACCTGAGATAGTTTTAAACCAACTACAGGGGCTCTCCCAGGCTAGCTAAGAAGCACTGCACATTGTACTGTATGTACCAAACTCCTGCTGCCACATCTAACCTGCTCCTGGGAAGCCCAGCTGTTTCATTCAGAGGTAGCTGAAATGCCCCAAGGTAACACTGCTACACGCCTTTTTTGGGTGACTGGCTGCAAATAAACATGGTATTATTCTTTACTGCTTCTACATCATCTCCTAGTCTTACAGATTGGCGTATATGGTGCAGGGGAGTTTACTCCATTAAAAGGCATCATGTGGGTGATCTGGAGGCTCGTGTTATTGGCAAAATGGTAGGAAATCACAGAATCAGAGGACTGGAGGAAATTTAAAACCTCAAGGCAAGATCAGTGTATGCCATTCCCTACTAGAAGTTCATACAGCAGTTTGTTAAAAACATCCAGTGACAAAAAATCCACAGCTTCCCTGGGGAAGTGGTTTCAGCACTCTGCCATCCTTACTATTCTTGTGGGGTTTTTTCTCAGTCTCAATGCAAAATCTCTCTCACTGAAATTGAGGCCTTTTCTTCCAATTGTATTTTGAATCTGGAAAACACAATGTGCTCCCCTTTCTTTTTCTAACTTTTCTGTATTTGAAAACACATGCCCTTTTGGGTTTTAAGCTGAAACAAATAAACAGCTTCAATTCGTGAATCTTCTTCAGCATATAACCTGTTTTCTAGACCTCTTATTAGTATTGTTACTCCTGTGGATTGCCTTCAGTTGATCCACACTTTTGCTGAAGCGATGTCCAGAACAGGACTTAAAATGAAGCCTTACAGTTGCTGAGTAAAGCACAAAAGTTACTCTACACATGATACGCTTTGATGGCATATGCCAGAAAAGCTGTAATTTTTTTAATTCCGTGACATTACTGACTCAAACTCACCTTGTACTCATTATGATCCCTAGACATAGTTCTGAACAAGTCCTATCTAGTCAGTTGTACTCTCCTTTAAAAAAAAAAAAAAATCTGTGACCTTATCCTTGACTATTGATAATAAATAGCATTTATTCACCCTGAATGTTCTAACATATTTTCTCTATATCTCCTCGTTTGAATTCTGTCCTCCAGTGTGCTCGCAGACATTCAAGTACGACACACATCTTTACGAAGCACACATTCTATTCTCCCATCAGGTCATTTAGGTTAACTAAAACACTGAAAAGCTCTAAATGCTGCACGAGCTCCTGCAGCATCTCCATTTTGACAGTGAATCCTTCAATAACTACTGTGTGTAGGGATTTCCAAACAGCTTCCTACCTACTCACAGCAGATTCATCTTGACCATGCACTTCCAACTTGCTTATGAGAATGCTAAAAGTAAAAGGGCCAAGGATCCTTACTCAAACCTAGGCACACGGCACACACTGCTTCTCTTATGTCAACAAGCCCACTTACCCTCTTGCTAAAGGAAAAAGCGTTGGTCCAACATTACCTGTTTTTGACAAATCCCACTGATGACTCACTACCTTCCAGGCAATTACAAGCAGCTGGATGGACGCAGCTCTTTGACAAAAAGGGCTGAGCCAGAAGGAATCAAGTGTGATTGTAGGAAGCCTGAATCATGGCATGTACAGGTGATAAGCAGATTCAAAAAGGTGCTCCCAGAGACAGCCATGAGTGATGTTTATAGTAGCTGCAGTCTGAGTGATGGGAGATCTGGTACAAAAAGACTGCAAGAGCCAGTAGAAGAGACTGATATTGAGAATCATAAATTACAGAAGGATGATTCAATATTCTTTGGGGGAATTAAGACATATGGCCTTCATTAAATGTATCTGAGACAACAGTGAAGGGACATTTTATATGTTGTAAGGGTTTTTTTTTTCGTTGGTTCAGTGAGAGATTTTGTGTTGTTCTTTGTTTTAACATTCTGGCTACTGCAATTTGTTGTTTAAACATTAGGTGTTAAAAATGATAACAACCCCAAACCAAACCCAAACCAATGCCAGCAAAGAACATATTGATCCAAATATGTCAGAAAACAGCACTCCTTAAAATGCTTTTAATTCCTCTCAGGAAGTGGCAAAGAAAGGCCAAATACAATAGATGTATTTCAACAACACAAATACATAACCTTACCCTTTTTTTTTGCTTAACATAATATTATTTTTGATGAGGGTTCTCAACTGCTACAGAATTTCCAAGATAGGTTTAGAAGTAAGACCAAGCTACGATGTTAGCCTAAGTCTTTCCAGACTCACCCTCAAATGGCATCATATGTGCAGAAACTAGCATTAAAATATTTGCGTGGTTAGTTTCATGGGATTTTTCTTTTATTTATATTCTATATTTATTTTGTTAATGGTCTAAGTTGAACTTTATGTAAATAGAAGGCACACCCTAACCTCCCTACAAAACAATTATTTGTCACGAATTGGAAAAAAAAAAAAAAGCCTGATAAGGTGTTAAGCATCACAAGAAAGTTTTTGTGTATGAATTTTCACTGTCTCTAAGCAACGCAATTACTACAATCTCCACAGAACTTGGACACCAAATGCCAGAAAGCAAGACAAATTACTCTTAGAAATATTTTTGCATTTGAAAAGTACTTATTTTATACTGTCATGTAGAGAAATAGAGACTAAAGTTAAGTGCGTACAGAATTTTTTCAGCTCTGCTGAAAGGCAGCTACACCTCAACATGAAGCTTGGTTTACAAAAGTTGCTATGTCAAAGTCTAGTTGCTATGTCAAAGTCTAGTTTCCATGGATAGTAAAGGACTGGATAAGATCTGGAAATCTCCTTCCTGCCATGGGCAATGCCCATGGCTTGTCCTGAGACCCTGTATTCTAAGGGTTTACAACAGGATGTCTTCTGGTGGGAACGCAACTTCAAACTATACCTTCCTTACATAAATCACGAGTTAGCTCATCTGCTACTTCTGAAGCATGGGCAGAACAGTTGACCATAAGAGGTAAACAAAACCAAATCCCTGCTCCAAACCAGCGATAAATTAAAGGATTATAAAAAGAAGGGAAAAGGAAATTAGAAGTGAAATCAATATGGTATTTTTCTCCGTGGTAACTGCAATAAAGATAAAATTGGCTAGAAATCCTATTATATTATCAGGCTACTCTACGACTAACTTTTGAAAACAGAAAACTAATTGAAAGACATTCAGAAAATGTAATCCCCATTCTGAGGTTTTGATAGAATTTCAGGAAGAAACCAATGTTCTTCACCAACTTAATGGATTTTGGACTATTAAACCAGAAATAGGTTTTTGGAAGATGAGTGGCATGTGTAAAGAAAATATGCTAGCCTTGGGAAGATAATGGTTTCCACATAAAGCAGAGTTGATAAAGTATGTGAGGAACTCCAGAACAGTTTCTGAGTTTTAGGACAAAAATTTATATGCTTTAAGATGATTTCTGGAACATTACTGGTGGAGACTGTTACACTGTGAAGTCCCTGTCAAACAAGCTGTCTATATTGTCTACTGGCTAAAAAAGAGGAGAGTACACTTGTGAAGATCAGGATTTTATTCCACACTACCCCAAGTGATTTCTCAGAGAATAAGGTACTTAAGCAAGGCAATTACTGACACTGTTCATCATGTTTCTCTGACGTCCCCCCACACTTTCACTGTCCTTCCCCTCGAAGCTGTCAGCCGGTCCTTGCCACACTTGACCATCTCCTGACCACTACATGGGCTGCTCCTGGCCAGCAGCAGCATGTGCTGGCTGCAGCCAGAAGCACAAGGGGTTTTCCAAGGGCAGCCCAAGCAGTGGTGTTTACGGAAGGTGCAGCGTAAAGTCCCACCTTGCAGCCACACAGTAGCTGTGTCAGGGAGAGTGGGAGAAGGCAGGCTTACTGCTGAGGGACAAACTCTTCCCTTTTTAACAGTGATATAAGCACTTGTGCTCAACAGCAACAGCCCTGCTACAGTTGGTGCCGTAGGAAAAACTCCACCGAGCGTCCCCAGCAGGTCTCTCTTTCATACTCTTCCCTACAGCTGCTATAACTTGAATAACAATCAGGCTAATACAGCTTGTTAACCATCATCCCACCAAGGAAGGGGAAAAGGTACAGCAGTGCTGGAAATATTCTCTGCCATTTGAGAAAGGCTTCCTGTCAGTTGCTGCTCCCTGCAGAAGGGTATGGTGAAACACACTACCTAGAAGACTGCTATTTTTAGGACAGTGGTGCACTTCAAAGCATTTCCTGCTCAGAAAGTCACACCAAAAGTAAAAGGAGAAATCGCAATGACTCTGCTGCCTCCCAACACACCCATCTCCCTTGCAGAGGCCATCCCACTGCTGGTCTACTGCAGTTTCCAAAGAAACTGCACACTCCAATGACTAATTACTTAAAAATACAACATTCCTCTGGGAGGAGAAGTTTTAAATAAACCTGCAAAATAGGTAACACAAGCACACGGCTAATTTTTACATATGGAAGGAAGAAGGAGGGGGAAGGATACAGGAGGATGGAAGAATTTAGCACAAGAATCTGTGTTCTAGTCTTGTACTAAATAGTTCCAGCTTTGATCTAAATTTAGGCAATGACCACTTCCTGTGGGAGACCATCTTCCAAAGCTGAAGAGTTTTTGATGCTAAATATTTTCAGTGATATCATAATTGGGGTAAAGTGGCTATTTGTTTAAAGGCCTGGCTTTCGGACAGTTAAACTCACATTATTCTATATTCACCACCATTTCCTCTCCTACTCCACTCTGTACTTCTGTTTATTCAGCTCCAGGTTTCACTGCATTTTAAGTAAGTTTTAAAACTCTGTTTACAACCAAGGGGAGCAACAAAAGCCCTTCTGTCATTACCCAGCAGTCTGCCATCACAGAGATGGGACTGGCACCTCTGCACCTTGGTGTTGAGGAAGCCCTTACCATTTTATCACAGTTCCTGCACAGCTTTGCGGTTTTCTGAATAAACCCAACTCCTGGAGCTCCTCTGTACATCTGGTTCCCCTCTCCTGGGAGACAAAACTCTGTCTTCAAATTTTAAGAAAAGGCAATACACTCATATTCCATATTCAACCCCCTCAAATCCCTCCCGGACCTCAGGAACATAAAACCTAAAAATAAAAAAATGAATAGACTATTCACTTTATGAAGTTCATAACTCCGGAGAACCTGATTTTCAACTGCCTGGCAGTGCTTGTAGACACTGAAGTCTCTGTAAAGTTGGTCTTATAATTAGTTACATGTTTACACTTAGGGTGAGACAACTTCGTATCTTCAGTCACGAGAAAGCAAGGCAGCTAGTTGAAACTCTTCATTTGTGCTACCACTTGTCAATGGCAGTATCACTAAAGAGCAGCTTACCTTCTGTATTTTAGACACACATTAGGATAAAATAAAAAAAATGGCGTAATGTCTTTCTATTTTTCCATCAATGATAAAAGGAACTCGTAGGACTACCTTGGACTAGACAGCTAATTTCTAGAGGGGACAAAACTTGCCCTCTGAGAATGGGTTCACAAGCTAAGATGCTCACTGCATACTCTACAGAGATCATAAAAGAGGATATTTATATTCTTTTAGAAATTTAATTCTTAGGGAATAAACCATCTAAAGGCCATGATTTTGATCTATGGATGACAGACATAAATTTTTTGGTGATTACCAAATTCTACATTCTGGTCCAGTACCTAATACAGAGGACTGAAGATCTCTGCCTTCAATCTAGTCAATCTATATCTCCTCGACTAAAAACTGAATCTGAACTAAAAACTGAATCAGATCTTTATCAGATACTTTTAAAATAGTCAATTTTTGCCAGTTTAAAATAGTCAATTTTTGCCTGTGAATTTCTTGATATCTTCGTTTTTCTAGCCTCATGAAGCATAACTTCTCACAGAGAATCTAAGCCCCACCCCTACAGACTCTATAAAATAGCAGTTTCTATTCAGAACTAAACTAACATCCAGGCTTGAGGATAAATCCCTGTAGAAATTAGTGTAATTTGGCTTGGTTTCCCCTAAAGCATGGGAAGGATTGAAAAACCACAACTGCTCCTACATAATGGCAATAGCTGTCAAATTCTGTTGAAATAGAAGAAGTAACCTTAGGAATAGCCTGGATAACTGACATTTTAACAATGCTGCATCCACACTGTAGTGGAGTGTTTGGCATCTGTGTTTTGTGGTTATAACCACTGCTGAAAGAACTGTCTACTAGTTACAGACTGCCGAAAGGGCAAATAAAAAAAATAATAATCCAATGCTGTGATTTGGGGCTAAGAATATGCTGTCTATCTCTCCTCAGCCTCAAAATACAAGATAGAAGATATAAAAAATGATGTCTTTATATACACATAATGAAAAAAATACAATAGATTCACAAACCCCAACAAGCTCAAACCTGGTCCATGCATTAAAAATACGCAATATTTTTAAATCCAATATTTTAAAAATGAAAGATATAGCTGTGAATGAGAGCCATGAACATTTGCACAGCATATGATCTGATCATGATTTACAAACTAAGGCTTCATGCACAGGGCTGCCTAGGGATTAATGACCAGCTGTGAGAGTTGATAGTGTAGGACAAATCTAAGGATCATTAACTCCAGCTAGTTATAACCTCCCCAGAAAATGCCTTGTATTAAAATTGATATTGTAATTACCCACTTTATAAATAAAATAAACATATTGAAGTAGCAAATTGCTTCTGCTGTGCCCCTTTTCTTGAAAAGATCTGAAAACTGGAGCATTCTGGGTGATGTGAACTGGGTGTTTTTAAAAGTGAATTCTGCATGAAAGCCAGTGAAATAACACTTTTTAGCATAGGTCCTAACAACACACCGTTTATTAGCAGGTTGGGCAGTAGAGCAACAAGTAATTTTGCACAGAATGTGAAGAAATTCTGAAAGCAAAATAAATTCAGGTAACCTTGCACAGGGAGACAGGAGACATGATCTCTGCACCGAACAATTAATCATCCACAGGAACTTGGGTTGAATATAAAGGAGTCTTAAGGGGGAAAAAAAAAAAAAAAAAAAAAAAGAGAACAAATCCTCCCAATTGGTACAGAAGTCTATTTGCTTTGGTTTTAATTTGCAGGTCAAGTCTAGCACAAAGACCAGTAATGCAAAGTTGATATCAGTCCTTCGAAACAACTCCTGTTCCAGAGCACAAACCTGTTTTCCACAGGAGGAGTGTAACTGCTATGCTAGGCCAGGTCAAGGACCTATTTAGCACATCAGCCTGTGGGAAAAGCTGTCAATTAGTGAGCACTAACCAACAGTCATGAGTATTTTCTCTTTGCCTGACTACCATCTGGGAAAGGTTCCCTGCATTATCCATCTCCTCCCAGGCAGAGTCTGTGCTTTTAGACAGAGTGATGATCACAACCTAGTTTAACACCAACTGGAAAACTGAGTGAAGACTGGATTTCAAAAGACAGATAATATTTTCCAGAAGTGCCAAGATACTACTCTTAGAGGAAGTCAGATGGCAGAAATGCAGGTCTAGAACATGTCACTCGCATATAATGCAAAGATTAGCTTACCTGTTCATTAGGCTCAAAGCTTATCTCTTCTTTTTCTGTCTTCATAGCTATTAACTTTGTGCTACCGGAAGGGTCTGCCTTACTGTCCAACCGCTCCAGTTTTGGGGGTATGTCTGGTAAACCAATATCTTTAGTATCATCTTTATCTAGCAAGTAGCGAAGTAGTGCATTATTATTCTTCTTAGGACTCGCTGGCTCCTGTTTAACAGTCACCTCTGAACCAGGAGCTGTGCTACTGGACTCCTGATTCAGTTCTTTGCCTGTGGCCTCTGCTGTGAGCTTGGCCAAATCTACAGGAGAACTACTGTCCTGCAATAGTCTGTGCAAAATTTTATGCTTCTCCTTGAGCGAGGTTCCATGTGCTGAACCAGACCCAGGCAACCCTCCCGTGGAGTCCTTGCTAATGTCTCCCATGGTACTGGACAAAGGTGAAGGCTCCATCTGATCTGATTTGGTGGTCAGCAATTGTAAGAGCTTCGTCTGGCTTTTTCCGTCGTGCAGTTTATTTTGTCCATCAGGTCTCTCGCCACTGACAACCGGTGGCATGTTGCTATCGCTGTTATCTTTCTGTTCTCCTGAATGGCAGCTGCTCTCTGCTTGTCCAGTTGTACCTTCTGATTGCTCCCCGTACATTCCAAAGCAGTCTTTAGAGTCCAGACTTCCCATCTTGCTTAGCTGGGGAGGATTCATATTCACAGGGGAATTTTGTAAATTTCCCATCTTTAGGTCAGGTGAAGCCAACGACGATCCTAGAGAAACGCCATGGCCCTCGCTGAGGGCCTGAAGTGCGTTCAGGGAACTGTTGGTGTAGTTATGGCTATTTCCTGTGCTGCTGCAGACTCCCACAGGTGAATGTAAGCTTCCTGCAGGCGAGAACTGACTGGGTGGGATGCGAGGACTTCCTGCCACTCCAGGGCTCACACGATGCCTTGGGGAAAGCATAGAGTTTGGCTGCCCTGGGTTCATGCCAGGGCTGCTTTGTGAGGGGCTATTCATTTTTAGTGCATAGTTACTACCCTGAGGAGTGGATGCTTGTATGCTTGACACATGGTTCATTCCCCCTGAACCACCAAACCTGCCTGCTGGCATGCCCATTTGTTCCTTTGGGCCATTTATGGCAAAATTTATATTGCTACTGATGGTCATATCCTGACCTGGGTTCCCACTGCACATGGCCTGATGGGCAGGGCTGCTGGAACTAATTGGGTTCAATATCTTCCCCATTCCTTGTCCAGTCAAATCCTGATTCATTCCACAGACATTCTGCTCTCTATGTGGCAAGGGGAAGAAAAACAGCCTGTTAGCTTAATTGACAGTGGCCAAGTTGCAATTACTTTACAGAAAAAGAAGCAAAACCCCAAATCTTGCTTTAAAATAACACAAAACCCCTACAATCAAAAACAAATCAACAATTTGACAAAAGTGATATGCAACTCTCAACATGGCAGAACATTAACAGCATGTTTTTTCAGAACCTCATTAACAAATCAGTGGAAAAGAAGAAAAAATTATACTTCATTTAAATGACAGTCATTAGAAATGCAGATAGGTTACAATTTCAAACCCTCTCCCTTTAATGTATCTTTCCTCTACAATTTGGCGAGAGCTAACTTCTAGAACTGACAGAAATCTCCTCTGAAACACACCCAACAAATACATGTTTTACAAGACAGCTGTGGACAGCTGTTTGCTGGAGAGTTTTGAATTTCTGTGAGATAGCCCCACCACAAGGCTGGAGTGGGCTATTTGCCCACCAAGTTCATAGTGAAAAGAAAGTTGAAAAAGCCACATTTCTACACTGCCAGAGTATTTCCATACTGCTCCAAAACAGCACATGAGCCAAAGGAACTACTGGATACTGCTTCAGAATGAGAACAGTCTGTTAGCAATCTAGTCCTGCACAGGCATTTAGGAAAAGGGAAGAAGGAAAAAAAAAACCCAAACCCCACACACGTGAGCTGAAACTTGTATTTTAGAGACACAGGCTGTAAGACAGAGGAAAACAGAGGAGAGAGGGACCTCACACCACCCCTCCGCCACACCCAAAAAAGCTCTTGTGAGAGCACCTGAAGGTCACTTCTCTTTTCTTCAGTAGGTTTTAATAAGTTTAATGGGAAGACGCAATATACTTTTTACTTCTGTGCTAAAACCTAGTTCAGAAAAATCAGAACATTTTCCCAAATACTAAAAGTTACAAAAGAGACAGAGTCAAGTAGATTAGGAAGAAAAAAAAAAGAGGTTCTGAGAAAAGTCAAATCAACTCTGAAATTCTAAAAACAAATACTCATGCAATATTCCTAATATGCATTTTCCATGAGACGAAAACCACTCCTACTTGCACAGATTAAGTAAGTGCAGATAAACCTCTGCATTTCCTAAAGCATGAGAAGTGAAATAACTGAAGAACACAGAATAGTGACCCTTGTTATTCTGTATTTGTTACCTTACATATAAAGGCAAAGGTGAACAACATTAACTATAAAAAGAGAGGTGGATTTTTAAAACCTTATTACAAATACAATAGTACCAGCATTCTGCTAAAAAAAAAAAAAAGCAAGAATATATGCAAGTGTAATTTTTAACTTAATGGTGCTTTCTTAAATTTAAAATTTAGCACTTCATGAAATGTCAGGTATATTCAGTAATATAAAGAAAAAAAAATTTCAGAAAGCTTTTGGTCATGTCAGTTTGGAAATCTACAATTTCTGTAAAATTGTTTCAGTTGTAATTACATTTAGCAGTGTTTTCTTCCTCTCAAAAAAACAACAAAAAAGAAAGATACTGAGGGTACAAGGAAAACAGCATTGTAATTATAATCAGCCAATACCTCTGACACAAACAGGACACGCAGTGATGTAATAAAAATAGTATGTTGAAGTTCTGATACTCATCCTTGACTTTAACATATTACTGACTGTGTTTTTAAAAAAACCCCCAAAACTAATAGTAGTTGCATTTCTCAGGATTGGACATGTGAAAGCCACTACTCCAAGCACCAGAAAAGACAAGGAATGAAGAGAATCAAGGCATAAAACATGCAGTTTGCCCCAAGTGCAGTCCTAGTAATTATAACGTTCTTTTAAGGAGACCCAGCAAAAATATGACAGACTGTGAACTACAGAAATTTAATCCCTCTAGATTTAATTGTATTTGGAAAGTTTCTTGTGTCTATTATGCAAAATATAGGAAATTAAAATACTGAAATTAAGAACGTGACATTAAAGGAAATTTTGATTTTTTAATGGAAGATCTTGATGTGAAAATCTAGCATGCCATTTTTCAATCCTGAAATAATCTTACAGTCTTTTCCTGCTGCAAACATTGATTTCAAAATGTTACGCAACCTCTTGCTTTCCATGTCTCTTTGCAGGGTGCAGATGTAGCAAAGTGGCCAGGATTACCTGTGAAGCATATGCAAGGAGATTACAAGCTGAGGTTCATTAGTCGTCTGAGAACGGATGAGCTTGCTCTTCGTTTGGGCAGAAGCGATAGTGCCATCCGACAAGGAAAACCGATAAACAGGACTAAAAGCTAGTCCCTGCCTCAGCACTGCAAGCAAGGAAAATAACAGAATTAAATAAACGAGAAACTGTAGCACAGGTAGCTTAGCTGCTCAGCATCTGATGTTCTAAATCCAACAGCACTGATACCACAGATACTGTAGTTACTTAAATAAAAAAAAAGGAAAAAAATTTTGAAAATAAATAGATACAATGCACATAAAATAAAGGATCCCACATACTATAGGGCAGCTAAAAGAAAATCTATACAGAGTGATAGCAATAACAGGAAGTTACTGTGAAACACAGTGTATTTCAGGAGTAAACAGGAAGTTCTTGATGTCCATTTCACTCTTCATCAAATATGTGTCTAATTCCTTTTGTTCCTCATGTATTTTTTCATCTGTATCATCTATACTGTGATGATTAATATAAATGTCTTTAGTTTTTAGATCATGTTTCCATTAGCCTGTATCTTTTCCTCCTTATTGCCTGCTTAAATTGTCTTGGAACAGTTACTTTCACTACATCTTTAATTTAAAAAGTACATAAATCTCTTACATGGGAACAACTGGAAATAGGAACAACTGGAATGGGAAAGTTTTATTTTTTAAAGAACAAATAACAAAGATATACAACTCAAAAAAATGACAAATACAATTACCTAACCTAAAATTTGGGCTGTGCTACCCTTTCCCAGTATTGACTGCATTTCAGGTTTGGTGTTTACTTCACTGTTCATATTCTGCAGCTCTTTAAGTTTTCAGTGTAAATCTGAACTTCAAGAAATTCTACCTCTACAAGTACTTTTAATTTCCTATTTTTTTCATACATATAAATTTTCCGTGTTTTTTTTTTTTTAATTAATAGTATAATCTGATCTTCATTTCATTGCTTGTCTTTCAATATTTCCTGTTGTAATGAAATGACATGGTTTTCCAAGGGTGGCCTTTATTTGTCTTGTCCACAGAGCTACCACATTTTCAGCCTTGCAAGACCGGGTACGATTGCTTTGCTTCCCTGTCCCCCACTGTTATATATTGTTCTGCAAGGTTTCAAAGTATTATTTAGGCTCCGAGAAAACAGGAAGCACAATTTAAACAACCAGAAGGGTTTTTTTTCAGAGTAAAAATGTAAAGAAAAACAAAAACCTACAACTGTGAAACAATACAAAGCAAAATTTCACTGTTAGGTATGTCATTGTTTCAGTTTAACCTTTGGGCACCAGAAGGTCCAAAGCTCTTAACTTTAGCATATACCACATCAGGAAATTCCAGTACTCAATGCCAACAGGATACAAGTGAAATCTCTACTTAAATCATTTTCCAAACCAATTCTTTAAGCAAACAAGAATGTTTCCGTATTCCTCTTGAGGAAATGCTGTTTTTCTGACTGTGGCCAATAAAAACTTACCATATATTCTGCCTTTTATACTGACATTTAATTTCAAAGCGTGTTTTTTTTAATTGTTTATCAAGCTAATGCTGCATTTTTTTTTCACACTGTAACACTGGATTACTTGTAGGAGACCTCTATTTTTTTTTGCTTCTAGTCTCAAACCATAATGACTTAAAAAATGCAAGGGGTTTCTCAGTCAAGTACAAAGATGCTATGGCCCAAGATATGCCTTGTTCTCCACACTGCAGGGCAGGGGAGGGAAACACTTCAGCCATTATTCCTCCCCAGTGCTGTATCCTTTGCAGTAAAGCAATTCCAGAGGTTTTTCCTCCACCTCTTATCCCTCATTCTCTTCACTTCCACAAGAAGAGAAGAGCCTTCTCATTTAGACTAATTATACAGCTTATACCACAACCCTAAGCCTCTCCTGCAAAATGATACAGTGTAAACTCCAAAGGACATATATTTTTGTCACTTCACAGATAGCTGAGAGAGGACTCATTCAAACCTTGGCACTAGGTGTAGGAGCTGCTAATTTGGTCAGGAATAACTTGAAGAGGACTGAAGTAACAAGTCGTGGGATGCCGTAACAGATACTCCTAAATCACCTCTGGTGCAGATGGGTTCTTACCTGGAACAGCTCTCTAAACCCCTGGTGTAACTTTAATTGCACACTACCCTCTTCAGTTCTTTCTGAAAACACAGCATAAGGCTGTGAACTCTTAGTACTTCTACTGTATATACCCCAAAAACTGTTATTTAAAATACCACATTATTTCTGTGCCCCCACATTCCTAAAACGCCACCTGAAAGTTTCATGGAAGCAGAACATATTAAAGACTATTTAACTAATGCCTCATGACTAAAGCTCTTTTTCTGTGTGTATTTGGTGGAATAATTTGATATTTCAGTTACAATTTGGTTTCCAAGACGGCATGCCTGCTGCTTAATGACCATAGTAACTATTTGTTACAGGCTGGCTGTAAATCCTGTTCTACAAACATGAACCCAAAGAATGATGCTCCTGCACTCGAAATGTTTCAGTTATTCCCCACTGGTTTTGAAATTACTTTCCCATGGACTAGAAAGGGTCATTTGTTTTTACTAATTTGGATCTGTGTTACTAGAATTAGCAGTATAAGGGTTTTATCAAAAATCCCCACCCAGTCACTGCCACAGAAACCACATGGGGAACCTTTCACAGTGCTGTATTCTCCTACATCTTACCTACCATAATATTGACTAACTAGATATGCTTGTGGTATATTCTATAACATTTATCAGCTAGATAAAGTGCAACAATGCAGGTTTGCTAATAGTACAAGTGCTGCAGCTTTGGCAATTCACACTGAGTGTTTCTCAAAGGAAACACAGCAGTAAATGTCCATTTTTAGGAATATAGGTCAATGATCTGCAACGTGTGAGTTGAGGTTCTGAAGAATGATGGACAGTGAACATTTCACTGGGCAACATGCAAGGGTCTTTCTTTCCAAAATAACTGACATTTTGAAGCTTTAAAGCAGATTCCAAGATGGCACAATTATAACAAGCAGGCTAAAACAAACAGGGAGAAAGGTGCAACACCTGTATAGAGAGCCATCAGTGTGTTAGGTAAATCAGTCTGAGAACGGGACTGTCAAGTAGCCCTTGATTGTTCCATGTAAACATAACAAAGAGAACAACAAAGAGATACAAATGACAAACAGTTTAAATATAAAAAGTGCTAAAAATACGAAACCTAACCTTCCTGGTGATGCCTCTTGGCAAAAGATATTTCTCCCTCGTGCTGTGAATGGAACCTCTGAATGCATCTTCTCACCAAATCCTCCCAGCCAGGTTTCATAGCTGCTCGCATGGTACTTGTGTCCAGTGAAGTTATTTTGCCTGGTATTAGATACATTAGAAAACACTTGTTACAGCAATTTCCCCACTGAGGAAAAGAAATCTAAATTAAAAACTCCTACTTGTGTTTCACAATACCTTGTAGATCCTGGCGTGTAGTAAAGCTCTCTGATGAAGGAAGAAGTGGTCTTTCCTTCATTGGCGCTCTTCTTGCAACACAAATCAAGCAAGACTGCAAATCTTAAAGAAAAATGTTACTTTAAGTTTTACAGAAGGGCAAGACTTTTGTTTACATAAAGACTTCAGAAATAGTTTTAAAAAGTTCCTTAAATCTATCTGAACTAAAAAATAGGTCTTGTACCAATACAAGGATAGACAAAACTCAGTGAGTTTATATCTTCATTATTTCCTACAACATTAAACAAAATGGAAAAGGTGGGTTTGTTTTCTCATTTTGAAGAAAAATTATCAAGGACTCCAGCACAACTGGTAAGTATTGGCACATTTTTTGCATATACCTCTAGTAGCTCAACCATTCCAGAGATAATTAATAAACAAGAATACACTGCAGGCACAAAGAGAACATTTCTTCAACACTCACCATTTCATACCTTCTAAGCCACATTTCTTAAACATGCCCTAAATGCTTGCTGCCTCTAGGAAAGCAGCTTCAAAATAACCATTTGTACTTACCTGAATACTCACAAAACAATCTGAGGACATTTACCTACTGAAGTAGTAAATGGTAAAGGAAATGGTATACCACGACTGTCTTCAAATTCTAAGAATTCGAAAAGTTGCCCTTCTAAACTTTCTTCCCAGTCAGCTACATTCTTCTTACAATTGAAGCAATATAAAACTAGGATATCTCTTTCAGGTAAACAGTTTCTCTCAATTTCAACTATACTGGTTTAACAAACAGGTGCATGCAAGTGTATAAGCTCATAGCCAAGATGAAAGTATCTTTCTACAGCTAAATGAAAAAGGAAAAAACTTTAATTTTTTTCCATTTTTTTCAGGACTTAGAGTTCACTTTATCAATTGCCACAAAACTTCAATAAAACAAATTTAAAGTGGTAATTACCTTCACCGTCCTCTTTAAAGGAATTTGGTTGAGAAACAGCAAAGCACTGCATAGTTTCATATTTCTGATGTGCTTCCTGGTTGTCATGGCCTTCTTCAGAATCAGCAAGAGGTTTTACCAGCATCCGACAATTAAAGGTATGGCTATTACGCCTAGGAGTGTCACCAGACCAAGATCCCCCATTCACTGAGCAAAAGCAAAGATCATATAGTGAGACAAATCTGGTAGCAGTTATTTCTGCTGCTTATCCACAGGAAATTAATCAAGGTGCTTTGCAAATTGGTCGGGAAACAAGCTCATTTAACAACAACAATCTAATTTTAATATTAAAGCCCAAACCAGCACATAACAAGGTGATTTACAAAATTATCAGATTTTAAGAGTACTGCTAATTTGTTCAGCTATCATGAGTTTTTCAAATGACTTAAAATGACATAGTAGAAAGCAGGATAAAAGTCCAAATACTGGTGCATGTAAAAGTTATACAGTACTGCGCAGATCAAGTTAATCAGTAAGTCTGGAAAAAATAAGGCAGTATGTAGGATCTTTCCAATGAACTTAAAAGGAATTAATACAAAAGAGATGTCTGCATTATACAAAAATCTGTGTCCAGATTAGAAAGGGAAAGAAAAGGAAGTAATATGCATTTATAAAAACAGGAAGCAATACAATAGGGAATATATTGAAACACACAGTCTCAGCTACAATGGGAAAGACTGGAGGGATGAGAATGACCTGGGTGGAGTGATGGATAAAATTAAAGCCTAACATAGTGCTTAAGACAAGTAAAAAAAAGAAACAAAATCCTGAGATGCACAAATATAGGTACTGGACGTTAGTCAGCGCGAATTAATGTAGCACAACATAGGAAAATAGCAGGGTCGTATTTAAAATACTCTTCACTTGCCCTCTTGAGTCATAAAATGCAATAAAGGCAGTAATATATTGAGTTTAGCCATTTACATTTTTGCTTCTTCAAAGTATATAAGTACACTAATAAAATGCTACAGTGAATTACGTAATACTTCAAAAACTGCTGTAGGTAAGCAAGGCACCCAGTATTGACCTTCTCCTTCTTCTCACCTCCTCCAAAATGCAATCACATTAAAACTAATATTAATATGAATCAAAAACTGGATGCAACTAACAAAAACAGGTTTTGAAAGATAAGCGTAAATACTGGTGAGAATAAAAACATTGAAATAAAAATTATAGTATAAGGAGGTTTCTGGTTTTTCTTTTATATTCCCCCTTTCCTGGGCCATTCTTGGAATAACCAGCCTAGACAGAAAACTAACAGAGAGTTCACATAGCTAATGCTGTCTTCTAGTGATTCACTCTGGAGACCCATTAAAAAGTATCAGCTAACATGAGTTACTACGAGCAATTATAACAAAGAAAGATTTGAAAAGAGTGAAGGATGCTTTTGAGAGTAATATTAATCATTCATAGTCTATATATACAGTAAAAATATATAGTGTATAAGATGAAACTAAGTAGTAGAAAGAGATTAACTTCAGTTATTGAAACACTGACTTATAAAACCAAAGTTAAATAAGTAATGGTACGATACAAGGAAAAGTTATATACCTAAAGATTTTGGCAGCAGGATTTTGACAAATTCATTGTGGTCCCCTACATGCAGGATGCTATATATGCTTGTGTTCATCAGCTCTTCTTGGTTGTACCTCAGGTACTGTGTCACATTCTCAGAAACAAACACAACATTACCTTCTGGGTTCACTACGAAGAAGAACCCATCTAGGGCCTACAGGGGGAAGAAAAGAAAAGCAGAGAGAAACACAGTACAAAACAATCAGATTAGTAAGACATCCAAAAAATAAATACTCCTCCCAGAAGACACAGCAGAATCTTTCCCCATCAACCCTTGTTCTTGTATTATTGTCTATAATAGCAATGGACACATTTCAGACTGAGCATCCAATTTTACCTATATCAAACTAATGTAAAAGCACGGAAAGGTGCACACCTCGCAAAACAATGAAACCCACTCATGGAAAAAACCAAATCTCCTACCCCTAACAAACAAACAAACATAAATAATGGAAGAGGATGCAATCTATCTGCCTGCGTATGAAGTAAGGAACTTGACTGAAGATGGTTCTGCTAAACCCACAGCCTGTTCACTCCTCTATGCAGGAATAGGAAGACTGATCCCAGGAAAACACCACAGGACATGCTGTCACAAGGCAAGGAAAACACTAGCAGAAAGAAAGAGAAAGACTCTCTCCCTAGCCCCATGCAGCCAGGAATGCGAGGGATTAAAAGCAGAGAAGGGCAAAGGGAGTCGAGAGCAGGCAGTGAGCAGCGAAGATGGAGGAGCTTTAGTCTCTACTGCCAGGACTGCTTTCATTTTTTTTTTTTAATTGACACCAGTTTAATTCAGTCCACACATGATTCAGGGAACAGGAACCAGACTTTCACCCCTTCAACTCAGCTTCATGGTTTTCCAAAAGATTTAAAGTTTCTGTGAGGAAGTGTCTACATTAGTATTTTCTGCTGATTGGTTTCCCCCCTTATCTCTTGTGACAGTGACAACCTAGCTGCAGCATTCTTTCCAAGATACCTCCCCTGGGTTATCTGAAGCTTAAGCCAAATACTACAGCACTTCTATCCAATGAGGATAAAGTAAAAAATTGGTAAGAAATTCTCATGCAAACTTTGTTTTTTTTAAGATGCAAGCATGACTGCAGATGGTAGAAATGTCAGAATACATCCATTTAACTTTATCTCATAAGAGCAAATAAAAGGGGATACACTTAAACTTAAAGCACCAAAGCATTTCACTAACAACCTACGCAGACTTCTTCAGCTTTGCCTGATTTATTCACCTCTCTAAGGATTGGCAGGAAATCACTAGAAGAGTTGTGAGTTATTGTATCTCCAGAAACAGAAAGAAATCAGAAAAGCAGACGACCCATGATTCATTGTGGGTCAAAACGAAGTGGATCCATGTTGAACCTGAACACAGCTCACTGTAAAACAGCGTAACAAGCAGGAGTTGCCATAGCAAGCATGTGGCATTTTTGATACATCCACATTCGTACACTCTACAACTTGTGTGTTGGTCTTAGCAGGCAGTTCTCAAGTCCTCTGATTACAGAGATGTTAAAAATATTGTACACTACTAAACAATTAGCAAATCCAGACAGTAATAGAGAAGGCTAAGGATGGAATTTACTTCTGTCTTCAGCCACCTAGCAGAAGGCTAAAGAGAAGACAGAGCCAGGCTCTCATCAGAGGTTCACAAGGGAAGGAGGAGACACAACAGATACATGTTGCAAGACAGGAAACTTCACGGAGATACAAGTTAAGAAAAAATTCACCATGATTTTTTTCAGATATGGGAAGAGGTTGCCCAGAGAGGCTGTGAAACCACACTCCTTCAAACCTTGGCAGAACTTGGATCTGGGCCACCTGCTGTACTTGGACCAGCTTGGAGTGTGAGGGAGGAATATGCAAGCTTCAGAGGTTCTTCCCAAACTAAGTTACGCAATGGCTCTGCTCCAGGGGAGGGACAGTTAAAGAACAATGCTCAAGTAGAGCGGCTGAGGCAATGGTTGACACACACTTTCTTTGTTCTATTTTATATTACAACATAATAAAACCCACAAATAAATGTACAAGTGTATATTTTGCCTGACTGCCTCTAAATAAAGATAAACTAGGTCTTTTTTCTTCCTGTTGTCATAAATTTTAATCTCTCACTTTGTTTTTTTCATCACTGCCTTCTTGTTTTTGATAATTCTTGGTTTATCCTGTTAATTTACTTGCTTTGGAGAGCTCCCTCCTTTCTGTGTGCTGTCTTGACATTCATTACATTTTCCTGCTGAATACTATTTAGTTTAACTAGCAATGATTTACAAATTATTAATAAGTTGAGGCTCTAATATAATTTTCTACTAGCATCTCTGCTATGGATTAGGGTTTTAGACTGCATTTCACCACCATTTGAAACCAATGTAAGCATGACCTCTTTGATTTAGTACTTTTTACATGATGACAACACCCTGTACTGTGTGAGGATATGAAGAGCTGGACCAGAGAACTGAGCTGGCTGAAAACTAATTGAAGAAAAAAAAGATGTTAGCCACATCAGTCTCCTGAACTGGTCCACCATGGAACCACATGGTGTTTAGAGCTGGCAGAAAGAAGGGTGTGGGTTTGGCTGAACCATTCTGCTTGGCAGTTGTCCACACATCAATTCAAAGGGATTGCAAAACCAAAGCCATCACAGATGTTTACTGGAGTCGTAAAGAGAAAATTTGCAAAGGTGAAGATGGCAAGCAAGAGATTCTGAGAGTTACTGGCATCCCACAATAATCTTCAGTTTTCCCTACTGTTTCCTAGTGTGGCAACTTCTTTGGCAAGGAAGTGCTTGCTCTGTGCCGTTTCCTCAGTTGCTTCTTGGGTTGACCACAGAAGTGGTCTTTTGGGCCTAGAATAACAAAGGGCTTCTTATTTCAGTCTCCCATTTCTTTCTATTCTATTAATAAAATAATCTTGCAGGTAAGCAGGCTTTTGAGCAAGTGCACCAAGTTACTTAAATATTCTAGAAGCTTCCACTTCTGTAATAATTTCTTTATTCTGTGTCCAGATGTAAGCCACCACCATCAATAACTTTTCTTCAGAGCTATTGGGACAACGGGTTAACCAATAATGGACAACATGATGGAAGAGAAACCAAGGAAACAGATTTTAGATGATATAGTGGCATGGAAAATACATGTGTGTTCTTTGAGATGTTGTCAGTTCTCTCATGACTATTTTCCCACACTTTCATGCTACCTACTTAATGCTTTAACCAAGAAATGCGTTAAAACGTTCTTCAGATGGAGCTGCTTGATGAATTTTACTCACTTTCTTCAGCTGGAAACACTCATTATTTTGAGGATTCTTCAGTTTTATTCTTTAATGAAAACAGACTAAATTTCTAAACCAAATCAACGAATAAACTGTTCATCAGCATCGCTATTTTTATTTGGCAATGAAAAAGGGTAGGTTTTTTTTGAAGAGGTTGTATAAAGGGGTTTAGTAACTACATTTCCTTAAGGCGATAAAGACTCAAACAAAGTATCTGTAGTCTTTTCACAGCAAACATGTAACAACTTTCAGTACTTTTTAAGTTTCTTGGTGCAAAACGACCGTGGTTCATGAATTGAGTTCTACAATCTTTCATTGTTAATATGCAATGGTTTCAACGCAAAGAAAAACTAAATTAAATGCAATAATGGAACAGACAGGTGATTTTACATGTCATGTTTGCTGTAATAGCCAATCATGCAAGATAAGCCAGGAAAAATACCACCTTATTCTTTTTTTCCCTGAGATTAAAACACATCCTTACAATTAAATTATTAGACAATTTACAGATAGATTTTAACATAGCAATGTAAGAGATGAATGTTTAACCTTGTTTGATAGCAAAACCAACAACATTCAATTCAGTGAGTATGCATAATAAATATTAAATTAACTAATTTGTTAGCCCCACTTTTTAAAGAACAGTGTTTTTGCTCCAACCTATCTAATCTTTCTTATGTTTAGTACTCTGTATTTGGAGTCCTTACTTCATATGCAGTATAGAAAACTATGTGTTCATTGAACAAATGACGAAAAAAAACTGGCTAACTGGCAAACTGTTGGCAAACAGTTAAAGCTGTTATAAATGCATTTAGAAATGATCAATAATTATGCTTTTCCCAAAGCTGGTTCCTTTGGCTTGATTCACAGTTTGTGTTTTACATTATCTAAAGTAACATTTATACTTCCGTACAGATAGAAGTCCACAGCCAGAACAGGAATAAACAGTTTGCAAGTGAGCTTAAGCAGATAAAGCAGCAGTGCCAAAGGACAGTAGCCTATGACATTAGGATCCCAGACAGCATACCTACCCAACATTACTATTAATACATTTGGGAACTAGGTTTTCCCCACACAGCCTTTTGGGGTATCAAAATAACAGCTAAAATCAGACAGAAATCTTAACTGAACAAACTGAAATACACATTTTTAAAAGCTCTATAGATTATTTTTATATTCTAGAGGGGAGAGTCCTGCTGTAAGTGCTGAAATGCCAAAATATTAGAACAGTGTAGCAATGACATGCAATTCCAGAAGCATTATTCACTTGTATACTACTCTATATCTAAGTTAATATTTAGGTACAACAGGTCTTCCACAGCTGTTCTGGTTTAGAACAAACAAAACAGGCACATGCAGACACCCAAGACTTGCTACCAGCTGAAGCCCCTCAAGTTGTCTGTACTCCAAAGAAGCAGAACTCTCTTCCTCTGCCTCTCCCTACCCCAAGTTAAAGACAGTTTCATCACTGAATCCAGTTGAAATACGCTGTCTGCTCTCAAATGACAATCCCAAGTAGCCAAGATGGCTTGTCTCTCTTGACCGTTCCTTTATGGTAACCTCTGACTAAACCTTTTTATTTAATTCATCCTAGGAGGAGCAGAACTACCTTAATTAACAGAATTTTGTGCTCTTTACCTCAAGCATCATTGGTCCAAGTGCATCCTTGTCGATGACACTCTGACCCGTAGATGATACATCTGCTTTTTGCACTTCATCTTCATTAGCCGCTGCTGCTTTTTCTGCAATAAAGAAAACTATGTCTTAAATGACAGAGCAGTGATCTCTCAGCAATACACAAAGAGCCCACAGAGAATTGAGAACAGCTATGAAACGGCTGCAGTGCAACAGTTCTGAAAATGAGATTAAACAGTCTTCCATAACGATTCAACAGAAACATAACCAGCCTATTTGCTCCTCAGTTTTCAGGTTTTATGACACAATTGAAATAATTTCTGCTGTTTCTCTGCTAGACATTTTACCGAACTACAAAACCCAACACTGGGCAAAGACAAGGGTCTTATATAAAGATGCAATGAGCAAAAACAAGCATCAAGGTGTATTAAGTGCTGATCTAAAACAGCATGCAAAGCTTGCAGTTGCACAACTTTTCCACGTTTGCTATATTTAGAAGGAAAACCGTAAGTCCGCAATCTACTGTTTCTGTACTGAAGAACAGCCATCTCGGTTCTGTTCCCATGCCTCCACCCACATTCTTACTATCACACAATTTTCATACCACATTATTTACCAGTATGTTATTAGAACTACATACAATTTCAAGTGCTGTATTTGAAAATTACAGGCAAGAAAATAATGATTTAAAGTTTCTGTAACATAATGCCAGACATCACAATGTGTTATATACAGCATCACAGATGACTCCAAATGTATGGGATGCTCATAGAATTTTCAAATCTAATGGGTTTATAGTTCATATCAAGTAATGGACTGGACTAATTTTTCTACTCCAAGAATGATTCTGGTGTTTAAGGGTGAAGTAATAGAAATAATAAAAACACTATACAAAATACCTATTCTAGTACCTATTGTACACTGTAAATTAATGAAATTAGTAACTTTTTGTTGCTAGTTCTATACTCAAAACATTCTTTTATTATTTTTCAAACAGCAGCTATGTACAAGTAAGGCCACCCTGCAATCTAGAATATTAAAAATAATAAAAGATTTTTTAATTTTAGTATGATGCAATAGACTAACAAACACACAAGCACACTGAAATTACAATAGCAAGAAATCATGCCTTCTACAACAATAAACCACAAGATTAATTTAGGAATTACTGAAAGTACAATGCATGGATGATACGAAGGGCCTTTGGAAAATCCCCTTTAGTGAAAATTAAAGTATCAGTCATAGAAACTGAAATGTATCCAAATGTGCAGTATTTTCCGCTATCTGTACATCTGCAATACTGTGGCCAAAGCTCCTCTGAACTTCCCCTGGCAAAGGTTATACAGTCAGTGTGAATATATGCTGCTTAGACATACAGTAAAGAAATTGCTTCTTGGAACCCCGGGAGTTCTCCTTTCAGCAATCACGCAATGGCAGGAAGGCTTTGGTCACTCAGGCTGTCTCATCCTAGATTTTTACCATTCCTTGCTTTCATGAAAAGAGTAATGAAATCTTGGCTGTCTTCTTAGGGTATGTCCTTACACTATATAACACCATAGTGAACAACAACGAAACAAAATTGCTCTGAAGATGGACTGTTGCAACTAACAGACTAATTTAAAATCACTCTTATTAGCATAATCTGATAGAAATAAACACACTAGAAATAACTATTGACATTTCCTCTACAACTTAAATTAATCAGGATACAAAATTAGTATTTTTGGTTTAGACTAGGGACTACAGTGAGATTATATACATTTTTTTTTCCTTACCTTTCTTCTTTTGCCAAAAAGCAGAAATTAGGTGTAACGGAAAAACAATTGAACAATCCTTCCCATACTACAATACAGCAGAGTTGGCACACATGATGATACAGAACTGAAATCATGTTCTAAAAATTTTAAAGAATTCTAAAAATAGAGCTGAGCTTTTAATAAAGTCAGTGATGATATCTGTTTCCCATCTGTTCCTGGTAGCATAAAGTGATCTCTAATTTCACAATGTAAAATGTTATAATGGATAGGGATACCAGCTTCTTGCTCTCATTTAAATTCACTGCTTCAACCATTGAGACCATTTTGTCTGTGGAAGGACACGGGGTTATTCTCTATGTACCAGAAATGCAGGGGCTGCAGAGATGGTCCAGCAACAGTGTGCAAGCACATTACTGGCATGCTGTTTCCAGCATGTAACTGGCACCAGTTTACAGAGACTACTTTTACTGATTGTTTTTCACATAATACAAAATATTTGCTGTGATTTTTTTTCACTCTTACAACCATGGAGTTCATACAAACCACCACTAACATCTATTAAAACAATTGTTGTCTTTTACGCACACTGGTGGGGGTTTATACAAACGAAAAAGAGAATGTTTCTAATTACTATAATGGTAATCAACACAGAATCTGAAATACCGGGGCACACCAAGGATCTCTCAAACCTCACATCCAGTTCCTGAGTTGCTGCTTTCCTCTCTGCTTCCCCATTTCTCCATTTTGACTCTTTGAATTCTAACTGCTGTTTTATCACCAGCTGTCCCTCCCAACCATTTGACTTCTCCATTTTCTTTTTCTTTTGACACTCTTTTCCTCAGAGGGCCCAATTCCTTCATGGGATCAATAAACACAGTGCTTTCTCAAGGAAAAAGGGTAATGAATGGAGAAAATATGAAAATGCTATTTAGACACAAATGTTACCTGCCCACCCCTCCCCGAGATAGTGACAACGTTACACTTCACTACTGATGACATTTGGCGAGGCATTCTGAAAAGCATTATAAACCACAAGTGCTCCAAAATTACGGACTTCATAACCGGATCTGTAACTTAATTGTGTAAGAACTCAAGTAACTGGAGAGCTAAGAAGAGGTTACACATTCAGGCCACAAGCTACACTTAAATTAAGTGGCACTGTATAGGAAACCACGGCCTCAGACAGCCTCTGAGTAGGACCAGCTGTAACTCAGGTCATTGTTATAAACTGCAGCCACTGATAATGTTCAACTATGCAGTGAATTGTCCATTTTTGACTGAACTACAAAGCCCTCATGAAAACTCTATCAGCGCACACAGGAAAAGTAAGTCCCAATCCTGTTAGCAGTGTTGTACTGACAGTCAGTCAAGGGGAATGTCTTGAAAAGCCAATCTTTCCTTTAGCAATACAGCACATGGGGCTAATTAACAACAAAAATTTGTTGCAGGAAGGTTGGAAAAAAACAATGACTGATACACAAATTTCAAATGCTGACAACACTCATGATTTATAACAAGTCAGTATTTTTCATTTTTCTTAACAGTTTCAGCTTATGGTGTTAAGTAATGGTGTAAAAAATGTAAAGTTTACTTTCCCCCTCTTACTTCTCCTATCTTTTCTAGGTCCACTGGGGGCCCTGCAAACAAATCAAAAATTCTGTAATTTCCACACTAGATTAATGATTTTTGAAACTTAAGGATTAGGAAAATATCTGTTTGCCCAACCTCGCAAAGCCTCTCAGAAGCCTCTTCTCCAGCCCCATGGGAATTGCTGGTCTTGCCCTGTGACTAACCACAGCTGCCAGATTTTTCCACTGCAGCCACTCACATGGAGGGCTGGAGCCGGTTCCCTGATCTCGCACCTTCCAGCGGTGCTGCCTCCTGGAACAGCAACATCCCTGTTCAAATGTCAGCAAAGTGTTACCAGGCATCCTATGGGCAAAGTGGCCAAAGCAGAGCACAGATCTTGTGTGGAAAGAGAAATACAGCCTTGTGTCAGTGTAGGAAGTGAGCTGGGTGGAAAGGGCCTTCCTACGGCTTCATCAATTCTCCAGTGGAGAGAGAGTGTTAAATTAGAAACTGGTCCCATCCTTATGCATATGGCTGCCAGGAATCAAGCATATTTTATCCATATTATAGTGGATAAACGTCATGCACATGAAATAATTATTATCGCTGCTCAATTAAGAGATTAGCCTACAGAGAGAGAAAAATTTAAATAAAATAGAAGTACCCCTGAGAGAGATACTACAAAGAATATATACATCCAATTATGTAGTATTTTAGTGATGTGTGTAATTTAGACTTTAAACTGTGGGTATGTTTACAATTGCATAAGCAGTAATATACTAAAATACATATGAATATTTTCAATTGGGCATCTTCTTAGTGATCATTAACTATATTTACTTTGCTACATTTACCATGCAGAATAAAGAAGGAAAAAAAAAAGCCCTCAAAAATATTTTCTGACAAATTTATGAATGGGAAAGCCTCAAGCTTTTTTTGAAGCTCATTCCAGATTCTGAAAGCAAACCTTTGTGGAATCACATTAGTTTAACAGAAATTCGTAAGTCAGAGAAAGAGAAGCCAAAACCAATAGCTGGAAGTCTCCTGCTACATTTTAACTTAGGAAGTCTTCCTGGTTTTCCATCCTCCCAACTCAAGCTATGTTGGTTCTCTCTGGATTTCTGACAGCAGACTCAGAAGTGCTACTGATGGGCATCACCTTCTCTCAGTTGTATTTTAAACCCTACTTTCCTACATGTGGATAGGCAGAACCAGCTGAAACACCTAAAAGGCTGTCTTTGTCTGTATTCAAGCTCTGCTCCAGCTTCCTTAAGGAAACCTGCTACAGAAATATTTCCCCCTTGATGCTCTTTGGAAAACCAAGAAGCATTTTTGAACTGAAGAGCAAAACTGTAGTCTCTGCAGCAATTTCAAAACAACTTTAAGGAGAAAATTTGCATCAACACACAGTTTATTTTTCGTAGGAGAAACACTTAAGGTTCTTCACAGAACAAGAAGAGCAAAAAAGAGATGCCGGTGAAATCCTCAACAGGGCAGTACCAATACTCTAAAAACTGTTGAAGAAAAAGGTCAAGCAAAAAAAAAACTGTAACAGGTAAAATCAAATTTATTACCCAATATTGTTTAAAACAGGTTTTCTCAAGTGCCCTGTATATAATTCCTGCCTTTTGCAATTTTCTAAAATTGCTATTGAAATGCCATATCCATCTAAAATCACATACCCTCATTTGTATAATAGGTAAAAAAATAAGCTAAGAGATTTATTACAAGGGATATTAGAAAGCTCAACTCTGCACATTCAAAAAAGTTTAAACATGCAATTAAATTTTACACTGAAATATCCTGAAAACAACTTATCTTCTCCATTTTTTGTATGCATTAGCCAACTACTTTTGTCTTGCCTCATCCATATTTGTATATTTGCCATGTATAATGCTTCTTAATTGCTGAGTGTAGTGGGTTTCTGTGGCTGGGTTTTGGTAGCAGGGGCGCAACAGGGGTGGATTCTGTTAAAAGATGCTAGAATATTTCCCTGTCTGAGGAGCCAATGTCAGCCGGCTCCAGGATGGGCTTTCTGCCACTGGCCAAGGCTGTGTCAATTAGGAATGATAGTAACACCTCTGTGATAACATATTTAAGAATGGAAAGTTATTGCTCAGATGAAAATTCCAGACAGTGAAGAGTAGAGTGAGAACATGGGAACAACAATGCAGACACCAAGGTCAGTGCAGAAGGAGGGGCAGGAGGTGTTCCAAGCACCAAAGCTGAAGCTCCTGCAGCCTGTGGTGCAGCCCATGGTGGAGCAGCTGCGCCCCTGCAGCCCATGGAGGATCATCAGGGTGCAGAGACCCACCTGCAGCCCATGGAGGAGCCCATGCTGGAGCAGGTGGATGCAGGAAGGAGGCTGTGACCCCATGGGAGGCCCAGGATGGAGCAGAGTCCTGCCGGGGACCTGCAGCCTGTGGAGAGGGGAGCCCACACTGGAGCAGGTTTTTCCCAGGTAGGACTTGCAGCCCCTGTGGGGGACCCACACTGGTACAGCTCATTGGTGAAGGACTGCACTCCATGGAGGAGTGACCCACAGGACAGCAGATCGGGAAGAACTGCTGCCCGTAGGATGGACTCACGTTGGAGAGGTCCATCAAGGACTGTCTCCCGTGGCACAGGAGCAGGGGAAGGACTCCTCTCCTGAGCAGTGGCAGAAACAACAACTGACCATAACCCCCATGCCCTGTCTCCCTGCACTGCTGTGGGGGAAGAGGTAGAGTTTGGAAGGAAGGAGAGGAGCTGGGGAAGGTGTGTTTAAGATTATTTTACTTCTCACTCCTTTGCTCTGATCCTGTTAGTAATAAATTTAATTAATATCCCCACTTTGAGTATGTTTTGCCCATGATGGTGATCATTAACTGACCTCTCCCAGCTCTTATCTCAACTCATGAATCCTTTGCTGCTTTTTTTTTCCTCTCCTCTGTCCAGTTGCAGAGGGGAGTGAGAGTGGCTTTAGAGGGTACCAGGCATCCAGCCAGGGTCAACCCACTACCCTGCGCGAAAAAAACATCCAAACAAACATTCAAGGAAACAGCAGAAGTATGTAACTGTAGATACAGTATTAAAAACTACTGCTAACATAAAACAGGAAGTATACTTAGGAAAAGGCTACATTTCAGATGACCTTACAGTTTTGAATATTAGATTAAATAACATTTTGATTATTAGCTGTAATAATATTGGTGTGTGACTATTGCTAAGTAATTACATTGACTGTGGTAATGGACAGGAGGTTTTTAACATGAACAGGGCTGTACAGAAAGTGCCTTCAAATTTATCAAATTGAATAAAAACAGAAAAAAAAAAGGGGAATAAAAGCTTCTATTTGGTAACATGAGTAGTTTTGGATAACAGCGCACGATGAAGTAAAACAGTGAAGAACGTGTAAGTTCTTTTGATGGCTGGCTAACCACAGGGAAAGCAGCTCTGCCTTGTAGCTGTGTAACTCAAAGCACTACGATGCATGGCTCACATGGAACTTGATATCCACATGCGCTTTCTTACCCACTTCCCATTGCCTCAACACAAGTTGCTTTTATTCCCTGCAAACAAGTCATTTTTCAAAACACCAGTGCATAAGAAACAGCAACTATTTCAGCAATCAATTTTAAGACCAGCTTATCCCATCCCTGTGAATAAAGTTAGCTACTATTTTAGGGAAGTGATTATGTAGTGAGGTTGCTCTGTCATCACACAGCACACATCTGTCCAGAGCAAAGAAGCTATTAGACTCTTGGATACATATTTTGCCCCAGAAACTATAGATCAAGTCTTACGGGAAAAACTATGCAACATCTCAGGAAGGTTTTAGGAGGTAAAACAAGGGAGAATTATGCATCTGCACCGAACTAAAATTAGAAAAGCTGCCATATGGCTCTGTGAAGCCAGCAGCACGTTCTTATTCATTAGGAAGCATTCTGCTAACATAAAAACACAAGGCCTTCCTGTGCTCTCCAAATGTGTTTATATTTTCAACATTAATGCATGATATATCATCAGGCTGCTGAAATCTCCTGCAGTGCATATTAAAAAAGCACAGCTGCACTTTTTCTCAGCACATTTATTCACTGAGAGTAATCTAAGAGCTCAGTTTTGCCCACCTCCCTGACACACAGCCCTCTTGTCAGCCTGGCTCCCCTTTGGTTGGAAAGGACTGCATTCCCACTGCACGCTCGCCTGCCTAGCTCATCTCCCCATGCTCTGCTCAGCTCATCACACCCACATGGTTTAGCTTCATATTTACTACTGCTAGTAGAAGCACACTTAAATGGTAAATGACCCCAGGGCTTAAGCTAAAAGCCCCTGGAAAGCTGTAAGCTCAATTACTCGCTCAGGAGTAACAGCACTCACAACACTGCAATTTCTCTCTTCTAGTGTTTTCAGCTTCTAACTGGTACAGCTGCTCTCCCCTCCCATCCCACACATACCTGCCCCACTTTCCCACAGTAAAGAAGCATCAGTAAGGCACTAGCTCTACAAAAAGCTTTGCGTTCTCACAAAACCATTGAATATAGATAAACTTTCACAGAGCTCTTCAAGCTTTGAGTGAAGTCCGCTCTTAGAAAATTCAGTAACAGTAGCCAGCATATAAAATTTTCATGGACACTGAAAGTAAAACAAGCACTGAAAACCCATGATGAATTTAGGAATAGCAAAAAATGGAAGTAATAGTATTTAAAATTAATACTAGTTTTATGTCTCTTAATAATTTTCACATTTTGCCATCATTCTTTTCTTGTAAAGTCAGCATTTTTGTCACTCAATACAACTTCTGTATTGAGAAATAATTGCCCCCAGCTCAGTTAAACTGGAACAAGGACAAAAATCATGAAATTCAACTTACCAAGAATAATATTTAACTGCTGGAGAGAAAGAAGCCTATTATTTATCTCTGTATGTATTTTTTTACTAAATACTTCAATAGGCATTTTACTACCTTTTCCTTAGTTTCTTCTCTTCCCCTCCCCTCTCATTTCACCTGTCTTTTCTGTCATCGCATCTATGACGTCTTTTTCTTCTCGTTATCACAAAACTCAATGCTTTACTTCTTGAAAGTGAGCGAGAAGACAGGTGGCAGCAGTGGAAGTGCCCACTCCTTCCTCCACTCGCCCCAGGAGCCAGTTGGCTCCAAGTCCCATGAGTTGGGATCTCACAGTGCTGCTTCCTGGCACACGGCCCCATTCAGAGCACCAAGGTGGAATCTCACCCTCTATAAATGCACTTAAATAACTTCTCTAAAGATTGCTAACCCTGGATTTAACAGTGACACCTGGAAGTGATGTTACTTACATAAATTTGTATCTACTATTCCCAGATTTATCTACTTAATGCAGTAGCAGAGATTATTCTCACCTGAGACTACCTCAGAAGCTCACTAGTTTCTGGTAAATTAAGGTCTGGGGACTGAAGTAAAATCCAGAATAACAACCTTCTTGCTGCTGCTGCTTAAGTGAAGAATAAAGGATCCTATCTGGGACCGCAATTCCTCAATGGCTTGATCCATCCCCGGCACACAAAAATATGAAGCAACACAGCAATTAAAATAATTTATTTGCTGATATTATTTCTAGTATTTTTATTTATCAGTAAAGACACAGAAGGACAACTGTCATACTACCTTTTAAGTGAAATCTAACCCAAGACTAAAAGGAACCTTGGATCCAGAAACTGTTTCTCACTCTATGCCTCATTTTCAACTCAGAGGATTTGTCAAGCCACCACACTGTCAGTGGGAAGTTGTTTTTCATCTCTTGAACGTGGAACTAAGCTTCCATCATGACCATCACCTGTTGAATCCCTGGACATGCTGCAACATTAACACTTTCCACCAAGTTTTCAAAAAAGTGGAAAGGAATGTAACCAGGTAGAGTTTTACTCCTGCTCAATTTTTAGACAGGCCTTAGACTACTAAAATATTTGGGAATATTCAACATATGCTTTTATATAAAATGAAAGGGTGTGCTTAACTTGCAAACTGAAAAATCAAATGTGCATGTATATATTCCTGTGTTTTACAGTTATATTCTTTCTCTTTTTTCCAAAAAGACCACCAACGCTATCTTTCCAGTGTATACTGACTCATTAGAGAGAGCATAAATAAATTAATCATCAAAGGTGCTGACTGCCCACGAGACTTCCTTATCAAAGGCCAAAACCCAGGATGACACTGAGAATTTATAATTTTCACTAGTTTAAAATGCTGGGGTTTCGGGTTCTTTTTTTGCATTTACACTTCCCAAGAATGTCTAGTGACCAGTATAATCACAAATCTGTGATTGATTATAGTGTAATTTAGAGTATTTAATAAGTGCCTAAAATACAGTACTCAAACAGCAAAGGAGTACACATGACAGATTAAGTACATTGGCTATCAGTTCCTTACTCCAGAATATTCTCAATTTAATCAGTCAGTTATTATTCTATACTAAAATCAGATAAACAGGCTCAAATATAAGTAGCTGTAGACACAAAGACATATCCATGAAACAGTTTTGCATCTGTTGCTATTTAGATGATTTCAAAACAGTCACGTAAACTACTCAACTATACATGATAAGAAACACCACACATCCATCAGCATTGACTTCAAATCTGTTACTTTTATATGGCTGAATTTCAAAAGAAAGAGCCAAGCTAACTGACCTCTGCACTGAAATACTAGATACAAATATTTGGCATCACTCAGTTAACAGAGTAATTATTTTCTTTGGTATGTATTGAATTAGAATAGAAAATTTTACTGTATTTTTTGGCATTTGCAATCTTATAAGTGTTAGATATTTACTCATTGAGTAACCTCATCTTATTTTGATAATTCATCTCTCAAAACAATATTAATATGAATGTCTAAATGGTGGGAGCCCAACGTTCTTTAACATTTTGGCTGAGATAATGTTTTCAAAGACAAGAAACATGGCAGGATCTGACAATTTTGTTCAAAACAGGGCTCCACCAGGGTCTCAGAAATAATATATTGCTTTTACAAATGTTAACAGCTCTCCAATTGGTTCTTTGACACATAAAAACACAGACAAGATTTTGAAAATAAAGATACAAGGATTAACACTCTTTAGACTAGAATCTGTAGATGTAATTGCCAAGCTAATTAAAGTTATAGGTTTTCAAAACTTAGGCCAAAATAACATACTGGAAAGGAATATTAATCCAGCCAGACTCTGCTTCTTGAAGCCTTGCTCTTATGTAGTCAACCAGCTGCTAAAAGGAAACAGATGACACCCTTTATTTGAATGTCACATCGCTACGATTACAAAATATCTGTCTTATTTTGGGATGCTGATGATAAATCTTTGTGACACATCAGATCATTCACAACAACAGGCAAAGATCTTTTTGCTTTTATAAATTGTCACTGACGACTGCAAAAGTTTTCAAGAGACCTAATATGGTGCACCAAAAAGAAGTATGATGGATCATGGGCTCCCTGTGAGCCCACAAAAAGAAGTTTCCATAATAAAGCGTAGGCCAAAATGGAGCACAGATAATTGAAGACAGCTAAGGAAGAACAGAAAGAGGTTTAATTTAATGTGTCCATGCTAACAGGGATAACAGGGCTCCTACTGCTTCTAATAGTCCTGACTATGGTAGATAAATCTTTTACAAAAAAGCTCTAAATCATTAAGGACAAGTAAAGTTTTCTTCTATAATAGCCCAGTGTTCAGAAATAGAAGCCTGGGCCTCTCTTCTTGTACCATCACAGGCCTTGCCAAACTTTTAAGTCAATTTAGAAACAGAAACATTCCTATTACTGCAAGAAAAGCACTAGGAAAAACAAAAGCTTCTTAAAAGAAACTGTTTACTTCTGCATGTTATTATTTAAAGGGATTTTTTTTAATCCAAATCCTTTACGAAACTGTGTTTAATTTTATATATTTCAGTAGTGGTTACATTACTTCAGGTGCATTATGAGTACAGCATGGCTGTTGGAAGGATGGTAATGATTATTAACATGCATTGTTTAAGATATTCTCTAAAATTAAAAGATCTTTTTTCATTACCCTAGAAAATCTTTGCTTATCTTGTTGGTAAGATTCACATCCAGACAAAGTCACTTTTAACCTCAACTGCATTAATTTGTTCTGTCACACATTAATTAGCAGACATTTTAAAATGCCTGCTAATAGGACTGCTGGGCTCCCTTCAACAGACCAAACCATACTTAAAACTTAATTAATTAGGTGTTACCATTTCTGTTTCTCTAATTCAGGTTCATGAAGCAGGGATCAGCACCGAGTCTTAAATAAATCGGTATAATCCATAAACAGAAAAATGATTAAACACTAATAGTATTGTTTTTTCTATTTTCCTCACTGAGATTTATCAATTTTCTTCTTAGAAGAAACTTTGAGCTGTCTTAACAGTTCCTTAACCATGGGCAACCAGCACCTCAAAGGAAAGGACACTCCATGTTGTGCAGTGGATGCTGCCGCAGCCAGCTCTGCAGCCTTGCTGCTCTCCCCGAGCCCCAAACTGACGTGGCACAGCCTGGGACTGAAAGGGCCCCCGTCTGGCACTTGTCACGCTGAGGATGCTGAACAAACGTGGCTTTAACCAGGAAACGCTGAAGATGATGGTCTGCCCCCAGCCATGTCCCTGCTCGGCACAAAGGCTGGTAATGCAGCCAGGCCCATGCATCAGATCAGAAGTGATAATCCAAAACTTTTTCCTTCAGTCTGCAACTTACTTATTTGCTTGCAGAAAGAACATGGGTGCCCCTGGCTCCTCATTTCACCCACTAGAGAACCAACAGGTGAGACTTTTTAAGTAACGGTTGTTATTTCCACAGGATTTTGGGTCCACCTCAGCATAAACATTTCAGGATACTGGGTCTTGAGCTGTTTCTAAATTCTAAGCCATTTGTAGACCTGGGCAAAAGCCCTTATTAAGTAAACCAACCACCTAACCAACCAAAACCCCTCCCCCCAAAACAACAGAAGAAACCATACCCCCTCCTTTGGAAAGGGTTTAAGCTGTTGAAATAAAGGATATATGCTCCTTGTCTGAGCTTCAAAGAAAGAATGAATGGCAATGCCCATGACTACCACATAGCTCAGGGAAAGTAAAAGCATTCCTGTACCATAAAGGTTTTGCAGACTGGCTTCTCTGTCTATATTGCTGATACAGAAAAGGGAAAAAAGCTCACTGGGCATCTTTATATTTTAGATTGCCAACTGCAAACACATAATTACATTTTGAACATTAAGTACAATTGCTTGACAAATTTGTATTGCAATGTTCACTTAAAATCAGCACCTGCAGCAGCTAAACAGATGGTGGCTCAACTTCCACGCTCAATAGTAATCACAATAATCCTTGATATTCAGCAGCATAACACTCAAGGATTCATTAGTAAGTTTTGTCACATCTCCTAAACTATTTGATAATTTCTTACTGAAGCAACTAAGTAAAAACAGGATCAGAGAGACAATAGTGAATGGAATAAAACTGTTACAGGTATGGTGTTACTGTTCCTAAAATTATGGCTAAAGCCACACAGAAGGCAAGAGATGGCGTAACTGGGAAAGAAGTGAAAAACAAACCAAAGGACAGTTATTGAAAAGAAGAGAAAAAAGCAAAGGCTTAAAAATGAAGCCCTTCAAAACAAGGGGAGAAACATGGAAACACACAGAAAATCCATTCTACATGAAAAAACACTTTTGACAGTTAGTGACAGGGAGCATTGCATTCAGAAAAGTCAAGGAGGATGCAAAGAAATAACTGAAGATAAAAAAACCAAAACAAAACATCTAAATATTTCCTCCAACCCAAGACGGTGAAAGGTTTTGTACAAAAGAAGCAAGATAGGAAGAATTTTATGTTATTCGCACAAAACACCTTGGTATTTTTCCACTAAACACCAAAACAAACAAACCAGGAAAAATCTAAATGAGGGCTCCTTTGAGTATTCCAATCTATATTTAAAAATTACAACCTTGATATCTCTTCCCTTTTTTTTTTTTTTTTTTTTAATAAG
>VXAY01005403.1:878657-918382 GCA_013399855.1 Oxyruncus cristatus | reverse complement strand
TTTTTTTTTTTTAATTTCCAAATGAATGAAACTTTATATTTAAACACACTTCCTTTTCAGGGTGGAACATAGGCCCAGACCTAATTTGATGTAAAATAACTTGTCTCTGGAAACATCTCCCCCAGAAGGATGATGGGAATCGCAGGTTGTTCCAAATCTTTCTAGGAAGGAGTGCCTTGGGAGAAAAAGTACAAGTATATGGCTACTGCTCTTCATGCTCACACATCTTAAGATGACAAGGGACCATTCTACCTGTCTAGTTTCACCGACTCCTCTATCATGAGAAGAGCCTCCACCAAATGTTTTGAAGACCATTCAAATCTCTTTGGGAGGGCTGACAGAATCTACCAACTTCTTCATGAAGTTGCTCCAAATTTCAGTTAACTTTCCACTAACCATTTGCACCTTATGTGTGAGTTGGCTTTGGTCACAAATTCCAACTGTTAGGCTGTATCCCGCTTTTGTGTGTGAGAGTCCTTTGTGGCAGGCAAACTGTGTAGCTCCATTTCATTTTGTGCCAGTAAGCAAAGCAAGGTGCAGGGACATTCTTTTCTGCTCTGAGATGACTAGGGCCTCAGAGAAGAGAGGCATCACACTGCTACTTCAACCAAAGGGGCATATGGATACTATTTCAGACAACATGGCAATACCTGGAGCATCTCCAGCTATGGAGTATCTACTTTGTGGATTTATGGTTTATGGAATTATCTACTTTAGCAGAACCTAAACTTATGTACTTTTCTGTCTTTCCCTTCTGACATTTGCTCTGGTCTTGTGTGAGCTAAAGAAAGGAAAGAAAGTATGTGTGTGTTTAAATGTGTAGTGCACACACTGGAGTACCCCTTGTCTTGTAAAATACATAGAGATGTGCCAACACATTATAACAATGAAAGGAAACAGAAGGCATGTATGTCTTGGATCTCTAACTATCTGTCTGAGGACATTCTTTAGAAGCTTAGTGTTCATGACAGAGAAAGCAACTGATCATTTGCCACATCATCCCTCAATCTTCAGTCTGTAGTTTTTTTCCCAGTTGCCCACTGTGGGTTTTCATAAAAAAACCTGAAACATTCAAGGCCCCCTATGTCTAAGTAACTGTCCATACACAAAATCTTCCACAGCAATAACAAAATGCCTGACGTAGAACAGATGCAATTATCTTGGTTTTAGTTTGAACACAGAGGAGCCTTTCATCAATACCTCTTCCATGTGCTGTGAATCCACAGGTTTTCAGGATTCAAACATGGTGTGAAAGGCATGGCACCCTATTGTGAGTAAATATTATATTACTGCTTTTCAGGCTGCAGTCTTTAAAAAGATAAAAGCTGTGTAACAAAAGCTAGATTCCTTATAATACATGATCTTTTTTTGACTGAAGTATCATCACTACTCACAATGAATAAATTTTACTTGCTTTACACGCTGCTGAGATTAGTACGTTGCATTCACTGACACAGCACACAGCAAGATCTGGCGTTCTACAGCCAGTACCTTTTAGATGCAAACGTTCCAGCTGCAAGAGACTACAAACACAATCATTAAGACTTGAAGCAGAAGGCTCTAATCCTGCCTTAACACCTAAGCTCGGTATTTATTTTTTGGCACCTAAACTCAGTATTTGTTACTGACCAGACATCTCTAAAGACAGAGCAGCGGGTGAGAAACACTATACTCAAAAGCTTAGTTGATACTGTGGAGGGCTGGCTGTCAGTCTGTATTTCTGTATTTTATTTTCCCCTAAAATTAAAATTCTATATGAATTTATGATGTTTACAGTTAATAAGAGATTACCTGACAAAATGCAAAAAAACCCCAAACCAACCTGTAAAGTTTTGAGGTTTAAAGTGTTCAGTGACAATTTAAATGAAGTCTCAGAACAATACATTTATCTGAAAGGAGGTAGCTTCCAAAATTCCAGTTTTCAGGAAGAGATGTCTCCATTTTTCTTACGCAAGACTTTTTTCATATTCTCAGGAGTACACAGACCATTATATGATCATTACATATTAAAGTAACTAAACCAAATGAAAATATTCCTGGAAAGAAAAAGTGGGAACACTTGACACACATGCCTCAAATCAGGTTAAATATAGGAGAAGCAGCTCAATCCTTTATAGCATACCCCAGCATTGGTATTATAGATCACAACCACTCACACTACAATCATCTTTGCAGCTATAGAATATAAAGTAAACAACCATGCTCTGCTAGTTTGAATTCCTTTTTTCTCTTGGTCATTTAGAAGTTATGAAAGAAAACAAAATAAAGATCAAAGAAAAACAAAACAAAAGTAGGATGCAAAGTAAACAAGAACGTTTTCCTATACCACCTGCCAATAATGACTATTTCTACTTGAAAAAGGCCACTATCTTAACAGTTAAGAATAACATTTAGTTTCTCTTCAACTTTGAGCCATAACTTGGAGTCAAAGCTGACAATTCTGGTCGAAAACTTCAAGGAAGTTTTCTCTAGAACAGAAGTCATCCACCATCAACAAAGTTGAAGTGTAAGTATCTAGATTTTACACTGGTTTCACAATTCCAATTACCAGCTTGATCATTATTTTTGTCTGTTTTCTCGAAGCAAGACAACCATAGAATCACAGACTAGTTTGGGTAAATTAGTTTTTGTAAATACTCTGCATAAATTCCTTGACTTCACAGCACGAATTCCTCTGACACTTAATTCAGTCTTAAAATCCTATCAGGTTGAAAGTACAGCAAATACAAATAATGATAGCCACGCAGAATTCCTTAGGAAAAAAAAAAATTAAAAATTGGCATAAAATTTAAATAGTCCATCTTAAACATGATTAATATAAAAATATAATTACAGTAACACTGACCCAGTAAAATATTTGCAAAACAAAAACCAACAAACATAAACCAAATCTGCATATGCTCTCTTGTCTTAATATCCTGATTTGGCAAGATATTTATGCACATAATTTTAAACCTTTAAGTAGTTCCACTGACTTAACAGGGATTACTCATCTGCTTAAAGTTAGGCAGTTGCTTAAATACCTTGTGAAATATAGATCTAAATTCAGATCTGACAAATTCAAAGTAGCAGCAGCCAAAGCAATACCTCATTACAGCTCTAAGGCCAGGCTGTTTTCCTTTAGTAAGCACTTTTACTTGCATACTGGTGCTGGAGGCAACAATAGACTATCTGCTGGAGTGACCCTGTGATTACATAGTACTGCTACAGGGAAGCAAAAACTGTTTTAGCTATCAAATGCGAAACCAGAAAAAGAAGACAAATATGATTAACAACAAGCCTTCTTTAAAAGTTCATACAGGTTCCACAGCTCTTGAATTGTCTCTCTTCATCAAGTACTTCTCCTTCTCTCAACATTATTTGGCTTTCACATAGTGATTCATTCTGTCCAAGGTCTGTCTTTTAAGGTTATTCTGAAAACTAGATCTGTCAACTCAAAAGTGCACATTAATAGCTAGACTGATATTCACCACCCTGATATCCCTTCCCTGAACTACTGAAAAGCTGATCTACAGAACACAAAACCTCTTCAGAAACTGGTGACACATGAAAACTGGACTCTGCAGGGAAATGGAAGTGACATAAAATCACACTTGAGGATACTTTAGCATAGCAGGTTATATCCCACCATATGTGAATCTAAATGAGATAGATGGATGCCATCTTAAAAAAAGGCTACAGTATACAGGCATGGAGAGTAGAAGGAGAGAAATAAGAGATGAAGACCTAGAGTTTAATAAAAGGTACTCAGGGGACTTGAGGGAAAAAAAACAAAACATATCTTGTACTTGATGTCAGGACACATTCTTCAGCACTCCAACTGAAGGGGTCAGAGGAGACTGCTTAGCTAGAGAAACTGCTGAAGAAGCTTAAGGTGATCTTCAGTATCCTCTGTACCTACTGCATTGCTGATATTCAAGGAACAGAGTAAAACCACAACTAGATAACGAAAAGGGAGTCTCAAAGCCCAAACCAGGAGACGTTCAAACAGTGAAATGTAAAAAATAGTCTCTGCTTTAAAATGTGAGCTATTTACCTGTTGAGACTGAGGCTAGCATGACAGACAAAAGAAGCTTTAAACTAAGAACAAGGGTTTAATTTTTATAACCTGCTCTATACTCTAAAGGAAAAAAAAGAAAAAAAAATACAAAAAGAAAAGAGCGAAAGAGAGACAAAGCAATCAAAAAATAATGAGAAAAACCCCACTAACGTAATGAGGTGAGTCAGGGGACAAGGAAAAGGCATACTGTTGGAATAAAATCAAATGAGATTGAAGTGAAACAGTTCAACTGATTGTCAACTAAGGAAGAAGAAAATTCAGATTTCTTTTATTTACTGTCAGGATTTTGTTGTCTTCAGATATGAGAAAACACTTTTAGCAGTAGTTATACAACTGAAATTAATGTCTTAAGTGCTGAACTTTCTTCTTAAAATAAGGGAGGATCCTCAAATCAATCAGACACTATTTTACTAAACATACTTCTTCTTAATTACAATCAAATGGCTTTATAGTTCCTTGAGTGCCTGGCATTTAAAGGAATGTTTATTCTCAGTGGTCTTTAGACTTCCCTAAAGCAACCTTTTTAAATTAAGCATGTGCAAATCAGAACTTCTGTGCTTGTACACATTGTGTACATTATGAACACACCTGCAACATATATGACTATTATTCCTTCAAAGTAACTTAACACAGACTGAAAATAACAGAGGAGCTTACTTTTTCATGACCATGTAACACAATCTTAAAATCACCATTTCATATCACTTTTATACTATAAATAAAAAACTGAATGTTTTCCAGAGCGCTTGAAACACAAGTCTCAAATCCCCACTAGAAATATCCACTTAAGATTTACATGAATATAACTTCTGTTTCATCTTCATACTAAAATCATAATTTTTGATCTCCTCTGGACATTTACAAATCTCTCTCCAATCAGTGTATGATTAAAGTCCTCAGTAGAAAATTCTATAAAGGAACCCATCGTCGTTTTCCCAAGTACTGAAAACATTTCAAAACCCAGATTAAAACTGCATGCAATGGTTACATCTACCAAATATCTTTAACTCTTTTAATGAATTCAGCTTTACGCATATATTTATAGCTTGCTTTCAAATTGTAATAAACTGAATCTCTAACATACCACAACTTAGGAATCTTTGAAGTATACACTGTGAGAAATGATGTAAAGATAACAGATAAAGTATTACAAATATATATTTTGCATATAAAATAGATCAGGATAACATTATACTAAATTATAGAGTATTATTAAAGCAAAAAATCTATTAACTTTTTCAGCTACCAGCCCAGCAAGCTTGACATGGGAAACGAGTATCAATCTGCATTTCACCCTTCCTTGTTTTCCTTCCTAGAACCTAGAATAAAGTTCTTGTTGTCAAATCTCAGCAGCAGCTATAAAACTTGTTGCTTTCAGTGGCTTTACAAGGTATTTATAACTGACTGTGCTTTCATAAGTAATTAGACCTTCATGTGCAATTCTATCTATAGATGAAAAAGAAAATTAGTGAAGAATTTTTAGTATTTATTTTTTAAAAAACCAGAGCCTTCACTAAACCTTCTAAATAATAAAACTGTAAACTAAGTTTTCACTGTTTTAATCTAAACTGCCTCGGAAGAACTGCTGAGCAGACCCACTGTGCGAAAACTGAGCCATCTTAATTTGTCCACGTTAGTGTAGAATCACTCCGGAGTTTCAGGACATTCATTTAGTTTTCTCCTACAGGTATTCTGCATAACACTAAAAATCAATCAAACATCTTAACTGTAAGAAAATATTATTTTTAACCTGAGTTTCATGGCGCTTTGTGCAAGCATAGTATTATTTTAATGACTTTTGTTTTAGAAACACATAATACAAGTGTTTGACCATTGTAAAGGTCTTCTAATGGGTCTTGGCAGTGGAAAAGATTTGGAACAACCTACTAAAAGTTAATAGTTTAAATTATGAATATATATAAGTACAGGATTCCTAATGTGACGTGATAAACCACCTATAAAACCCGAGAGAACAATAGTAATAGTGTCACTAGGTCTTCAACCTGTTTGGACTGACTATGTCAGGTTTTTTGTGGTGCACAACAAAAGTATGGGTGTCCTGTACTGCTCATGCAGTTTGGACGTTTACTATATGCAAACGTTGATGAAATTCTTGTTCCAAAACACTACTGCATTTCAGGAGATGCTGTCATTTTAATTTTTCTTAAAAGAAAAAGCCTTTAAAGTTTGCTTTTACAACAGAATTAGCTTCTTTGTAGGAACACGTATCAAAGCCTTAATCAGTTTAAAGGAATAATTTTAAGTACTCTCATCTTTGCATCTAGAACCTGACACGTTATTAATGACCACTTTGAAGGTCCCAGTATTTTGTAATGCCCCTTAAAGGGGCTTAAAGTCAGCCTGTACCAGCTATGACTTTTATGCAAACACCTAAACAGTTACTAGAACATCTAATTATTCTCAACTGCAGAACCTTGTGTAACAAAACAACATCATAAAGAGTAACTTAGTGTCTTTATTGCTCAAGGATGGCAAACTACTTCTACTTATTGAAATAAATTGATAGCATTTAGTCTGTGTTTAGAATCGTATATTCAGTTGTTTTTGCAGTAAGAATTTATGAGCTTAAAGTGCACATTGAGCTTTGGTATAATTCTAGCCCATGATGATTTCAGTAACTTACATGTAACCTGGTCTAATGAGTGTGAATATTTTATAACAATATGAAAACGATTTTCATGATGTTGAATGGAACAACAAAACCCTGAATTTGACAAAGTTACTGTTACCTAGAGCCAGATTTTCAGACTAGATTTTTGAGAACTGCTGACAGAATGACCAAATGGACTAGCAGATTTTAATTTGCGCACCCACTACCCAAGAAAACACAATTTTCTTTGTCCTTATCCCTTTCTCAGGTAAAGATAAGGAGTACGTGTCTCTTGGTGACAGCAAAACAATAATTTAAAAATAAATTTGAGAAAAGGACGAAGAAAATAAGGGGAAAAGAGCATCTCAAAAGCCAGCAAGGTGCAAAACAATGATGGACATTGTGCCAGACTAAGAAGTATACTTCTAATATGGTGCATGGCAACATCACTAGAATATCCACTTTAAAAATCATCGCAACCTAAAAGGAATAAGAGGAGAACAACCTGAGAAATAGGAACACTCTCTAAGATTAATCAGTTAGAGTCACTTTGGAGGCAGCTGACACAATGCGACACTTTCCATGTAGCTTTGAATAGACTAATGTCTGAAACTGGAGATCTACTTATACACTTGTTTTAGAAATGAATATGTATGCAACATGTAATCTCCACTTTTATAACTTCGTACACACAATATGGAAAAGGAAGCATTATTTTCCCACAGAAATCACGGAATACTGAAAAAGTGAAAGATGTATAATGTGTTTAAAAACCAAAGGAATCACTCTGAACACAGTTTACAAAGAGATAGAGATCTTCTACATTAAAAGAAAAATGATACACACCTACTTTAAGAATTTGCATCTGCCCTAAACACCTGCAGTGCTATTCATGCCTGCCCAGACAGACCTGTGCCACAAAACCCACTTCCAAAAATTTAAAGTTTCTAGAAGATTTGGGTTTTCTCTTTGAATAGGAAATATATCAAAAGGAAAGAAATACAAAACTAATCTTCTAGACAAAGAACAGGAAGAAAACTGTCACGTTCTCTGGTTTACATTTATAACAGGACCCTATCTAGAGATTAGAATAGTTTCAAATCTATTGTAGTCGAGGATATGATGTCATCATTTAAAGGACGCAGATAATTTAGTCCACAATATCTATTCATACCAACAAAAGAAAGCAAAAAGGGGTATGCAGAATATTTACATACCCCACTCTCCTGGATTATTCCTCTTCTGCATGGATTCATCATCCATGTACGAGTATGTAAGTAGTCTTTTTTTTTCCCCAAAGCCATCTGCTAGTTTAACTTTTGTGAAAGCACAAGTTATTTCAATTCCATTAGATACACATATCAGACTGATCGATTTTCTCTCTTTCTAGGCATTTTTGGCTGAAGCTTATTTTTAAAATACTGAGTATGACACTTAACACACTCCGTTCACATGACAGTACAGCATTTTTCATTACTGATTAATGAAAAACATGGGAATTTGCTAAAGGAAAGCTGAAGAGACTATCAGGTTTGCCAAAAATAAAACCATAATCAATGCAAAAGATTCAAAGTCAATTAATTAGTCTTCTTACCTTGTTCTTTTATCTGACGAATTTGCTTCACAGTTTCTTTCAAGATTGCACATTTGTCAGGTTTAAAGTTGAAGTTGTCAATATCATTAAAATTTGCAAAAATCAGCTCCGCAAGTTCTTCTATATATTTATTCTCTTGCTCACGATTGCGTTTCTCAGTGCTTCTTTTAGGGCTGAAAGAGGAGTTTACAAAAAAAATCTTGTCTTTAATGTCAGTATGCCTGCCTTCTGGCCAGCTCAAAGATGATTTCAAAAGGTTTGACAGTAGTTTAACAAAATCAGAGACAGAACCACCCTCTGTCACTACAAAAATATAACTTACAGGTTTTTCTCAAGCAGAAAAGGTTTCCTCTGGAACAAGGAAAGGAGCACTAAAAAAGATGTTACTTATTTTTTTCAAATATTCATGTTTTTGTTTTTTTAAAAGTGACTTGGGATTTGAAATTCAAAGCATAAGATAATTGGGAGCTGTAGGGTGGGATTTGAACACTTACAAGTATTCCCTCCATGGTACTGAGAATCCAAGGAGTATCATATAGTGATGGTGTATGAAAAAATAAAACAGCTTAAAATGTTAAACCAAGCAAATCCATACCACCTACCTCCTTGTGAATTTATAACAGTCACAAGAAAAGAGGATGAATGAGTGGTTATTCTTTAAATTTTGTGTTAGCAATAAAACTTCCATAAAACTGAATAATATTTTCAAGGCCCTGATTATAATGTACAAGAAAGGTAGTTAAAAAAAAAAAAATCTCAGATTGCCAATATGAGTGATTGAAGACTCCTTGAGCTGACTAGCTAAAAAAAATTTTTACATATCTCCTAAATTGTCACCAAAATGTTGCATTTTGGCATGACACTGGATTCAAAATAAACAAACAAATAATAATAAGAGAGAATAGTCCCCATCCCAGAAGTAGTTTGGCACCGACTTCTCTTCGCACGAATGTTGTTCGTCATTTCCTAACTGCAAAATAAATGCAAATCTAACATTTTTTGAACTCTTTCTCACTCAACATCTTCAGAAGTAAATGGCCTAACCTGGGTCCAAGCTGATCGGGATCCTTGCGCTTTCTTGACTCTGGTCTGGATGGGTCAGAGGTATTTTCTCCCATCCCACTCATCTTGAACACATATCAGCAACTAAAAGGAAGAAAGAGCAAGAACAGGTTACGGTGGAAATAGTCTTGAGTTCTCTGTTCATATTTCCAAGATCCACTCAGATGTTACTCGGCAAATCTATCATCCAAAATAGAGTTTGTTTGAAAGGTACCAACAAAAACACTGTGTTTATGACTCCAGAAAATGCTACATAAAAGTCCTTTGGAAGAAAATTTGTGGTGGGCAAGCAAAGTGTCATCATCTCTTTTATTGTTACCAGTTGTGTAAGAACAGACAAGTACGTTTTATGCCTGGATTGCTGAATTTTCACGGCAAATTTGCAAGGTTGAATGAGGAAAGACAAAGGAAAAGCCATAAAGCCACACAACAGGAAAAACACAACAGAATCGAAATACATGAAATAAAACGTGCCCCAGCTACATAAAAAGGTATCACAAGCAGCTTTAGTTAAAAACCAGAAGATAATGCTTGCACAAGTACATGTACAAAACTGGAGAAACAGAACATCTGTCAACACTAGAAACCACTAAGAAACAGATAAATATTTTGTACACATAACCTACCTCATAAGGAGAGTAACTTGTCGAGCTATCATGTATTAAAACAATAATTTGTGCAATAAACAGCCTGTGGAAGTCCTGCCCAGCTCCTGGCTGTCTGTTGCCCTATGCCCCGTAGAAGCACATGAAACTCTCCTACCTCAGGTTACACACTCCTCAATAACTACCAATATTCTGGAGGCAGAAAACACCACTAAAAAGGACATGGGAGACGATGTAAACAACCAAAAACAACCAAAAAGCAAGGGCAGTCCCAGCTCACCATCTGCCTAGTTGCTGCCAGTTTTGAAAGGATGATGGCAGAGAGACATTGCCAGACATTTCAGAGAGCTCCTATATGGTTCAGGATTAGCAGAAAAATAAACATGAGGGCCACGAAGGAGGTGAGTGTACCCAGGAGGTGATTCATACCATGCTAAACTATGAGCTGGAGCCTGTAATTCTATGACCACTTCACACTGGCATATAGTGGAAATCGGGTAGCAAAAAGAGGGAAATCAGGTAGCAAAACCACCTGCTTCAAGACCTTTAGTTCTGTCCTACCTCCACTGGCCTGGTCAGCCGTGCACTGAACTTAATGAGGGAAGTGCTGGGGGATTAAAGACACAGTCCCCTTCCTTTTTTCTTTTTGACTTTTTTTTAAAATCTAACAGCCAGTCTATGTGTTCGTAATCAGATGGCCACATTGGAAATCTTAGTTTTCCCAATGAACTGACTGAGTGAAAATACTGCAGATATTGGCAGAACAGCCCAGACATTAACATTCAAGCAGTTCTGCAGGGATGCTGAGAAAGGCTTCTCTTCGAAACCTGAGCAAGCAAATAAAGAAAATCTCAGATTCAGGAGTGATTACCACCTAACTTTTTCCTAAATTAAAAATAAAAATTAAAAATCATTTATTTGTGCTGAAAATATTTTTCAACAGTTTGAGAAGAAAGTGGAGTTGTTCTCCTTTTTCTAGATACTGGTCAAGTTCCATGAAAAAGACTGTACAATGCCTCAAACATATAGCTTCCAGATGGTCTTTGACATGGGCGATATAAGATCGTATTCAAAAAGTATCTGGATTATCTTTTTCTCTATTGAGTCTATACAAGCATACATATACCTACCTGTACATATATGCTGCCATCATTTTGAGAAGAACCCACTGTAAGAAGGCCCTGGTTCTGTGGTGGAGCAGAACTGAACACTCAAAGGGAAGATGTACCATCACAATGCCACACCAACACCAACCATACTGCCGAACATGAAACATCTACCACAGTCTGCAGTGTGGTCTGTGACACTGGTTGTTCCTTAAAAACTAAGTATTTTCAAGGATTTCTAGCCCCAGCAGACATTCACATCCTAATTTATCCCAGTACTGGAGTAGAAATACACATTCATCTATTAGGAGCTAAGCACTTTCTTGAAAATACGCAATTTCGTAAGTATTGCATGCAGAGCTTCAAGGAAGAAGCAAGATGTTACTAAAGGAAACTGTGACAATAATTAAAGAGAAGCTGTGAGGAGACAGCAGTTCCATGACTCTGTCCAAACAGAGCTGGAGCTGTCTCTGGGGCTCTGTTCCAATGAGTAAATTTTTCACTGACCAGGGTGAGAAAAAATCATGAGCATGACGGAAGCTGTATATTCCCAGATCTGATCTCTGAGTCAAGATCTAAAGTTCAGAAGAACAATTAGGCTGTGGAATCCCTTCATTTCTTATGCTTCCCAAGTAATACCTGAGAAATGTAGATCAGCTAACTATTTTTCTTGAGAAAAGAAAGCACAACAATTAATGAAAGCCTATCAAACATTCAATTGACGTCATCTCACCCCTCTTCCCCTCCAAGCAGAGCGAAGTGGATATTCCCCTCCAATTCCCCTTCCTCCCCAAGAAAGTATATAGTAACAGTTACTGACAACTTTCCCACCTACTCTGCCAGGCTTACTTACAGCGGGAAGTTGTATTTTTGCGGAAACTGAAGTTTAATCAGTAGCTCTACAAACGCATAGCTCAATTCTTCTTGCATTCACACTAGATGCTAATCTGTAGGAATTCCACTAGACCTATGTTACCAGCCTTTAGAGGACACATTAAAACTCATCTCCCACCATAAACTCTAAACTTCATCCTTTTTGTATTGAAGGGAACCAAAGTGGTATCATAATTACGAAACTTGCACCTTCTTCTGTCCTTATTAACACAGTAAGTGGTTCTAAACAAATAATTCATATATTTATTTTAGTTTGTTTGCACTTACAGGCAACTACATCTTTGACATAGCAGCATTATCAGTTTGTTCTTTTTCACTCATCATAATTTATTTCTGGAAATATACCACCTACTAACATGTTTTCTCTCTGTTCTCCCTTATGTCTTAATTAAGAATCATGTATACCTTGAAGACGTGTATAGGCTGTGCAGTTCCTGTGCTATTGGTGCCTGTGCTCCAGAGCAGAATGCAAAATCCAGAGTTAGGTGTCTCAGAAAGTGGACAGCTACAGAGATGATACTAAAGCAATCTACAAAATCTCAGAGGTTACAATGAGTCACTTTCTTGTAACTAGTACAATGTACTACAATCAAAAGGATGTGCCCCCAAACTGTCTCCCTAGGAATTTAGGGGCTGACCAGGATAGTTAAAGTTCTGCTATTCTCTTGGAATTCAGAAACTGAAATCCACTCCCAAGTTGGGAGAAATGAGGAGGAATCAACTTTTAGATGCTGTGGATAGACTTCAACAATACTATCTACCAGTTATAGCAGCCAGAAACTGGGTGATGGAGATACAGTTCCCTCTTCACAGTGGGCTTTCAAGCCTGTATTTATCACCACACAGGACAGGCTCCAAAACTGGATGTTCATGAAGCAAAGTGGGCAAGATTGATTAACTTTTGCAGTGCAGGAATCTTTAGCTGCGTAGTCCATACCACTAAACTCACAATAAGTAGTTCAAACACTGTTTTAAAACACAAGGACTGAGGTTTGAGCCCCTCAGGCTGAGGAGTGTAGCCTCTCCCATCAATGACTCTAACGAGGCAAAGAGGTGAGCACTCCCACAGCTTCCTCATGTCTTTTAAAAAGAAAGCAGCTGTTTTGATTTTTTTTCATGAGCGAATTCACATTCAAGAGCTATGCATACTGCTAGATGAAGATCTCTAGAAGGTTTAGGTACCTCTACAAATTTAATGTGGAACAAGCAAGGAACTAAACCCACATTTTGCAGAAGAAAGTACTTCTGGGCACATACAGTACCAAGAAACAGGCCTCTAAGAAACTTCCAAGCAACAAGGGGAAAATCCCACGGATTTTGATTGAACTGATAGATGAATTTTAGACACAGAAATAAACATCCATGGGTCAGGAGCAGCTACACTGCATATAATGCTTTTTAGGTTCTGCCCTAACTCCCTCAGTACCCACTAATTTATCTGTATCAAAATTTCTTGGTTATTACAGTTTTGTAATGCACAAAAATTCTTAATATATCAATATTTTAAAAAGATAATTTAGGAATTTTTAAAGTTGTTCTAAATATTCTTAACTTCCTGAACCACTCAGAAAATTTCTCAGACCAAAAAATAAAACTCCCAAAATACAAACATAATGTCCCACTGTAGAATTAGTATTTTGTCCCCAGTGGTGGTAGCAGATTTTTCTTCTCAATATATATTAAGTTTTTTTCTACCTGTCTTAACCAAAAAAACCAAACACACTCCCCCCCTTCGAAAAAAAAAAAAAAAACAAACCCAAAAAACCGAAAACCAAAAACCAAACCAAAACCCTAAACAAACTAATAAAACTGCAACACTAATTAAGAGCTGAACTTCTAATGCTGACTCAGATGCTACTCAAGCTTCAATTCCACTGGGTATGAATGAGCAACAGAGCAATGGAAAGATAAATACACTCACTGCAGCATTTTCCTACCAGGAAGGAGATAATTAGAGAAGCAGAATTATTATTACTAAAAATACCTAAAGAACTAATTTTAGTCTCCAACAGATGACCCACTCAAACAGGACATCTCGGTAACTTAAAACCTTCTTTCTCTTAACATTTAGGACCAGAAGTGTATTTTCATTCTCTCTCCATTTTGCGACCATAGGCCTAAGCATTCAAAATACTTGTAGGCAAAAATCACTGCCTTATTATTCCAACTGTTTAATGTAAATCAAAACCACTGAAAAATTAAATTAAAAAACTCTAGGGTAGCATACGTTAGTAATTACATTCATTGACACCTAACCAGTTTTTACCAGATGTTGGGAGACTGAAACAACAGAGCCTGAAATATGCTTAATTTTTTTTTTTTTGTTATCAGTAATAAAACAATAGCCTCTGCTCTTGTGACAGCACATCCTCCTTTACATCCTCCACCAGCAACCACTCGAAGTTGGAGTACACAGAGCAACTTAACCTAATTATAAAGCAATAGTAAACAATCGTCTTTCAAAGGGGAAAGAAAAACAGAGGACCCTGAAGTGAGAGATAAGAAAATATTCAGCAAAAATATCGCACACAAATTGTGTGAATTTGTAACATCTCTTCTACTCCTTAAACGCTATGAAGGAACATGGCATGCAGAGTAAGCCTTCCAACACTGATCCTCAGCATCAGTGAATTGAGCTAATCATCCAGAGTCAATGTAGAAGAAGATAATGTGCATTTTATCTCTTATCAGAGCAGGCCATCTTCCAAACAAGGCCTTTTAAACTGTCAGATTTATTATAAGCCTAACAAATGCAGTTAAAGAATAAATGAGGATTACACCTTTAAAGCTGCTATTTCAACCTGAAAAGCAGCAAACAAAAGGTAAAGTACCATATAGTGGACAATCAGGTAGCAGTACTATCCTGCCACTCTTCCATCCTATCAACACACACAAGCAGTGTATATACAACTGATACATACAGAAGCAATTTATTAAAGTCAGTGTTTTATTGAGTAACAAACAGAAAAAATACTGTTTACTGACCAAAAATACTACAAGTCAGTGAAAAGTTTGGCAAAAGTTTTCTCTCTCTCATTTAAAATATAAAACCAGCTCACACTTCTGTGGTTAATTGTTTACTCAAAGGTACAGCCATTATAGTTCCCTTTTTTCCTGTGAAGTTGTCATGACTAGAAAGCTTTCTTGTCTCGGTTTCAGAATTACAAATGTATTCCACATAGCATTAATTCTGGTAGAAGCCAGAGGAAAGTTGGAAGTCACAGGCAAATTCTGATTCTTCACATTTTTTCCTGCTTATGAACTCTTTTTTCAGTGGCTCCATTTCAGAATCAGAAAATATTTAATACTGGTACATACTGCAATCTTCAACTCTTTTGAAGGCTGCGATACTTACCAGCCACTTTCCCAGGCCTCCAAAGGAAATTGCTGTCAGAGGTGGAATAAGACACCAGATCAGAGGAAGGGTTGCTTTGACTCCCAGCACATTTTGTTGTAGCACCTGTCAGAATCCCAATCAGTGAGCTGAGCTCGCCTGCCCCACACCATACTGTGCTTGGAAAAGCTCAGCCATTTCCACACAAACTTGCTCTTGCACAGGTATTTTGACAAATCCAGAGAGACACGAATAAAGGTTTGGAAATGAATAAAGAAAAAGGAGGTGAAAATCACAAGAAACAAAAGGAATATGGGAACAAAAAGACTGCATTATCTGGTAAAATTAAATTTAAGCAACAGATCCGCTGCTAAAAAGTTTGACAGAAAAGAAAGTTAACGATAAATTAAACCATCCTCCTGAATCCCCGGTATACATGTTCTACAACCAACTTACTGTACCTGTCCATCACCAAACACCTGGAATTGGGATAGTCTCCAAACAAAACAATACCAGTCAGCCAAATCTTGGTTGGTGATGATAATCTGATATTAAAAACAAACTAATTTATTTAAGGGTATGCTTTTTTCTTGAAACAGCAGTACCACTTTTACCACAGATGAAACTGCCCCAAAATCTTTACCACCCTACAACAGGCACAGAGTATAAAGCAAAAAGAGAGTTTCTACAAAGAAGGTAGTAGCAGCAAGATGAAAAACTCTAGTCACCTTTAAAGGACGTGTACTAAAATCTGACACGCACCTGTAGCCTTTTTTATCAGAAAATAACACTTCGTACTCAGACAATACAACTTTATTTGAAAGAGCCTATTACAGGTAACGTTAAAACAAAATTAATAGTAATATTTACTAAACTTTATTTTATTCTTGAACTAAACTTTATTTCATTCTTCAACTCCACAAACTAGAACTAAGAAAAGGAACAAAATTTACTTGCAAATGCCATTCAGCCCACGTATCAAAGAAGTGAAAACTGGCTCCAACATCTACTACTCACATCTTTGCTCAGTCTACAAAATGCCGTATCAGACTATAAACAAATGTTTAAGCTCAAAGCTCCTTCCTCAGTCTTTTCCCTTACTCATGTGTAATGGCTTTAGAGTGGTGTATTAGACAGTAAGAAGACGACATATTCCATTTGCAGCCTGAAAGCCAATAATGCTCATGAATTTTTTACCTGACAGACACTTCAAGATGCCACTGGGAAGATCATCTAATAAACACATTAGGCTGCAAACGGGCAGCAGCATCTCTTTAACACATGCTGTAACAGTCAAATAAATGGCTAACATTAATGTTCACTGTTACAGACTGGTATTTAATATGACTTTCTGTAAACTCCATCTACATCCTGAAGGAGAAATAGGTTTTTCTCAGCTACTCAAATCCACAGCTTTGAGAAACCCCCAGTTCTGCTTGCCAAAACCCCTCCAGACTGACCCCAGAACTTTAAGATGGCTCCTACCTTCTGTATTCCCATAGGCTAAGGCTCTTAACAGAGCCACTCACTCAGCTGCTTACGGATTAGGTTACGTCAGCACCTCTAATATGCCCAGGAATAGCAAAACCGGGCTTTAATAAAACAACAGCAAAAAAATATCAGATGAAGAAAGTACCTTCCCCCCTATACCCTCCCCCTCCCCCCAACATACAACAGGTTTGCTTAATTTCTGCTTTTAAAGAGGAGAAGATCTGTTTTCACCAAAGCTTCATGACTCTGTACTGCAATTTCACGTCTGGGATTCTATCTCCCTAGTTATCAACTACTGTTTGTGATTCTTAATACTCAAGGACAAAAGAAATGCAGCTTAATACCACTAAAGCTTTCCTAAAAACACCAGATAAAAGCAAAATACAATGCTGGGATATATACCAGTCATTCTTACATCCTTTTTTTTTTGTATTAGGTGGGTAACTAAGTTGAAAAAAACAAAACCAAACCAACTAACCAAACAAAAGCCCAACCACTTATTCTGAACCTATTTAGCCTTCTATGATGTATTTAATAAAGTATTAAACTATGGCTGCAAAATATATGAAGCCTGAAAGCATTTTCACTGGAAAAGGAATCCAAATTCCAATGTAAGGTATTTATCTAATCTGTATTTTTTCTTTTAGTTCACAATTATTAACAACTTATGAGACTGATTTCAAAGTTTAGTATTTCAAATCTACTGTGATTTAAAACAAAACTTTGTGACTAGCACAGCTGATAAATGAAGCAAATCTAACAACACAGAAAAGGATAATATTATAGAAAACTTCGTACTTAAACAGCTTTAATTTCCAGTTGATGGTGCTTCTGAACAGTGAGTTAAGCATGTTAACTACCACTGAATCCTCTCTGCCAATCTCAATTTCAAACTAGTATGTATCCACTTAAATTCCCACACCAACTTTCTTCCCCAGAAATCACCAAAAAGCAAGGGGAAAACCAGACTTAAAAGAGCGGAAAAATGGAACAACTGCTCTCACAAGCATAAGGCACTGTGGAAAAACATCCAGGAACATTTTCTAATCTCATAAATACAACTGACACAAATGTATACATTGACATACAATACTAATAAGCTTACACAGTTTGGTGTGATTTTCAAGACGCCTATCTTAGCAATGAGAAAAATATGACGGATCACATAAACAAAGACATTTACACATCTTTGCGGTGTAGGCAGGCCTACATTAGAATTTCACTTCATCTAACTGCCCGTCAAACACCGGTCTGTTTACTTCAGATAAAACATGTTCCATTAATAAAAAGCTCAGGAAACTGCATTCTGTATCAGTAGAAAGTGGAGGGTAAGCCAGAGAGAACAGTGTGTTTCCACATCAGGTGTATACAGGACCCATACACAGAGATATTAAACCTATCAGATTTGAATTTGAGCTCCATCACTTATCAATCTGAGTTTCAATGACTTCACACAGCCAGAGAGGTGTTGGTCCTCCCGGTCACTAGGATCAACTTTGCATGTCTACATGCTCACGTGCAATGTGATTTGCAATCCAAGCTTGCACTGAAGCCTCCGCAAGAGATGCATATGTTGCATTCCACATTTCATATCTCTAACCTGGCCATCAAAATAATGTTCCTTCAGTCCAAGCGTAGATACTACTTACTGAAATTTTTGCTGCACTTCAGAAAGTCCAACTCTGTGTATCTTCTCTGGTGCCCAATCAAAAATTGAGCTCGTGTTTCCAATTTTCACGTACCTGAGGCACCAGTATGGTCTATTTTAACTTTCTACTCAGCTACCTACTACTAGGAAGCAATGCTGAAACTTCAGGCCATTCTTTCAAATGCCAAGCACTGAATTAAAACTGATTAGCAGAAAATGTACCTAAGCATCATCTGTAACATTCCTACACACCTTCATATTGTTATCATGGCAAATGAATAACCCACTGTGCACATAAGTACAAGATACATATTCCACACTTCCTTCTAAACTACTGAGATGCTCTCATAACAATGCATTTCGTTTAACAGTATAAAATAATAAATTTCAATTTAAGAATCAAGAATTCAAGCTGCTTTGTTCCAGAAGGTTGCAAGTTAACAATAGTCTAAAGTCAAACATACCTATATTCAAGTTAAACAAATGCTAGTACTCAGCTCCACAAATGGCCTAGGTCATAGTAACTTTAACAGCTGAGGTGAAGTGGACTTCATTTTGATGTCCTCTGTCAGTCAGGGATGTGGCTAGTTCCCTCAGCAGATTTGGAATGCTGTACCAGTTCTTGAAATTGTACACTGAAATCATCCTGTTCAGCATGGTGCTCAGTACAGCTTACCCATCCTCTGCCTCTGAAGTGCACTTAGAGCATCTGCCCTGGAAAACTCAACATCTTCCTCAGCCTACAGTGGCTTGCCTCAGCCCTGGTCCCAGAGGGTGCCTAGTGGCAAGACATGGTTCTGGGTGTTATAGGAGAGACCAGATGGAGTTTGGCCTCTATTCCCATCCTGTATTTGTACAAACAGGTAGATCCCCTCAGCAAGTGCTTCCGGCTGATACCGGTACGCATGCCAGTATCACCTGGTTATCCTGGAGCAGCAGTGTAAGGGTTGGGAAGTAGAAAAAGTTTTATTACGTTTTTCTTATTAAGATTGGAAGAGCAACACGCTTTTTGTGAGTTATATCATGAAAGATTATACTTGTATTGCCTCCCAACATGCAGAATTACAGTTTTATACTTAAAACAGATGTATGTTAGATGGATGATAAACTCTGGGCAAAGCCATTGAGAGTTCTAACTACACACATAGTTACTAAGCAAAAACCTCAAAACTAATAAATTATGTCAGAGCCACGGATCAGTGTATTGCAAACACAAAGTATGATTAACTTGATGTTCTTAATACATCCACGAGTTTAAAAACTGATCTGTGAATATAACAATTACTAATGACCTCAAATTTCATGTCCGTCCTAATTTTATTTCCTTTAGTAAAATACTGCAATCAGCAATAACAAAAGAAGATGAAATTTTGTCATTTTAAGGCATTTAAAAGGAAAACACAACCCATAAAAATGTTGTTGCTCTACTTAGTCAACTGCAAAGGAATAACAAGCTTTGTACCCGTGTGTGTGTGTGTGTATACATATACACATATGGATACAGAGTGAGACCAAACAAAACTTACACAGGGATGGCTATATGAGTCAAATGAAAGAGATATTTAGTTAGTGACTAGTCTGCCATGGAAGCTAATCACAGATGTCTTGGAAAAAGGCAGCTGTAGAATGATCCTTCCCACAATATCTCCTCGCTTTACCTCTGACAAGCAGTGGTACAAGCTTAGCTGCAGTGTTGCTCTGCCTCCTCCCTCTGACCCTAGATGCAATGGTGCCTAATTCCTTCTTAAATCCATATATACCTTTCGTCTCCACAACACTTACAGGCAACACCCCATAAGCTTTAATACAGCTCCCTGTCTGTAAGCTCCCCATAGTAGAAATGACTAAAAAAATTGAGCAGTTCTAAGGGGATGTTATGACTCAACTGAAATAAATCAAAATTTTATCACTGACTTCACTGAAGCTTCGATTTTCCTCCTAGTCTACTAAAAGAAGATGTCAAACTGCTATTTGTCTCTTTAGTAAGACATAAATCACTCCATGGGCCTGAAAAGACTATGCTTGTATCCTGCAGCCCAAGGAAAACAAGATAACTCTACTATTAAAGCTGAATGTTCATAATTTTATTATTTTTGTAAAAATAAATTGAAATTAATTTTTTGTTAATTTATGGTAAAGAAGAATCACAAGTGCTAAGAATTAGTGTCTATTCCAAGTATTTTTAATTTTTGATTTAATGGAATATAATTACTAAAGAGAAGAATACCAACCACATTCACAGAGTTGACCAGAAGCCTGCAATACACTGCCTCAAAATGAAAAATAACATACAAAACTACTTAGACTAAACACCTGGAAAAACTTCAGCACAAGGATCAAAAATTTCATTCCATGAAGTTCTAGCAGAAGTTTCTTCACGAGAATCTTGTGATAGATGATTGTTTAATCACAACAGCCTATGCTATCAGGAATGGAAAATCACAGCAGTCCAGTATCCCGATGAAGTTTGTTTGGGGACAGCGTGCATAGGAGAAAATTAAATGGGAACAGCAAAGAGGAGATTAAGGCACAATACACACTGCAAATTAAATGCATTTATCATACACTTTTGATTTGATTCTTCAATTTTATATTTTCATAAAATTCCTGCACTATTCCTTACACTCTGTATCTTCACAACCCAGCCAGCCCTTTCCAACATCTCACTGTCCAGCTTCAGCTGCCAGGAAAACTACCTGCAGGGACAAGCCAGACACCTGAGTACTAAGAACAGCCCACTTCTGAAGGACACAGGCTTTCCTGTCTTACACCTCAACTTCAGAGAACTAAAGCTTTACCTGCTAATAATAATTTTTAGTCCAATTCAGGCATCCTTCTAGGCCTGCCACAGCTGAACATAAGCAGTAAGAGAAGCTAAGGAGGAATGTAGGCAGTAAGATGACTCCATCAGGATTTCCTCAGAGGTATAGTGATTATCAACTTACAAACACCCTTCTCATTTACTCAGCTCTAACAGTTTGGCTTGTAGACCCAGTCCTCAGTCCGTAACTCAGCTTTCTTATTACAATTATGGTGCTATTATACAGTAATGTGCTAACAAATTTATTCCACTTATTAAAATAGATTCTGAGAATCAAGGTTGTTTTCATACTTTTCATTCTTTTCCATTACTAGACTAAACAAATAAATTAAATGGTACTACAAAATCTAATCAGCCAGTTGACTTCTTAATGACATTTATTATTAAATATCATTCTAAGAACCCTGGAGTGAAATGAAATATTTCAAAGTACACCTCTAGTTCAGACTTTCCAATGTGGTTTTTTTTCTTACAATATGGTATATTTTGCAATGCAGTGATACCTTCCCTCCTTCCTTGCACAAGAAATTTCCCTTACAGAGGTGACAACAAAGAAGGGGAAAAAAAAAAAAGAGCAACATTTTTTGAACATTACCAGTGAAACTTTGTTGACCATAGAAGCTTGTCGCCTAAAGAATTTTGAAAAGTGAGCAAACAAAATTACTCTGGTCAAAGATAGGGCTTCAAGTTTTACGTATGCTAGATACCATACTTGTGTAAAAAAATGCTTATGAAAGAAAACACCCCAACTAGAGGTTTGTGAGAACATGGAGCCACCTGAAGAACACAGTCTAAATAAAAGTTGATTTTATTCAAATTTCCCCCCCCTAATAGTCCTAAAAGGCATCAGGCAAATCAAAAATACTGTACAAGCAGTTAAAATCTATTTTTCAACAAAACATAGGTGCCAACATTTCAGTAAGCACTACTTGGCCTCCACTATCTTGTTAGATCTTCTGTAATGAAATAAAGGAAGAAAACACAAAAAGCAGAGAGGAAGTTTCATTGTTCTTGTGGCTTCGACATTTGGTGCTGTGAACGTGACAGGCTCTCAAGCCTCTGCTCAACAGCACCCCTGCCCCAGGCCTCTGTACCAAAATGTTGGTATACTGCAATTAAAATAATCAAACAGAGACAAAAGAGAACAAGCAAATAAATAGTGCTAACTTGTTTACATTTCTGGCTCTGCCTTCACAGTATGAAATAAAGTCTCTTCAAACACAAACTACATTAATTTGAAAAACAATAATATTTTCCTTTCTCCCTCCTATCTCAAAGTAGCATGAGTTTTTCAAAGTCCTAAATAAAATAAACTGAGGCATTTCCTGTATGTATTTAGTTAATTATTAAACGGATTCTAAGCATGATAGTCACCACTACTATTTCAACATGAATCCAGGAAAACACACTTTTAGTAAACTGCTAGTGCACTGCAGTAGTGACTGATTATGTGCAGCTCCTCAATCCTGCCCTCAACTCTGAAGACAAAATTCTGAAGAAGTGACAACCAGCATTCCTATACAAATCCAAACCCTTAATTTTATCTTTTTGTTTTGTTTTGTCCAGGATTAGTATTATTGCCGTGAGGTGAAGAGCAATGCTGGGCTAATGCTGTGTACAACAGGAAAGCAAAGTCAACAAGCCTGCAATAAGTTCCCAAGCAGGGGAGACAGCATACTGTATTTATGAGTAACTACCTATAACCTCTTTTAGGGGATATTATTAGTTAATTAATCTGCAATATTAAATGCTGTCCTCCCAAGGTTAAAAGAAAGGTAAATACTGCCAAGATATTTAATGACATCAGCATGCATAATCATGAGATAAATACGAGGTCTGAAGATTAACCGAATGTCATTCTGTTTACAGGATCATGTACTTGTAAAGAAAACTATGAAGATTACAGAATAGAGAAAGTTATATAAGGGCTACCAATGTTTCAGTGTGTTTTGCCTACTCAAGCTCTTGGTCAGAAAGAGAAAGCTTTATTGCAAAAATGTCTCAGTACTCTGTACTTTTTCATGTGCACAGAAGTTACTGAATATTGAATAGTAATTACTGCAATGAAAAAGACACTCTCAGGCTCCACCTCCTCTTGACAGTGGGAAAATACAGATGGGTTTGTGTATTACTCTGAATGCCAGAAAACTTGCTTACAAAAATATTTCCTGTGCACTGACTAAGATATATTTAGCCTCATAAACGCATAAAACTGTCACAGGCAACCACAAGTACACCTGTAGCCATTAACATGGGGGGAAACAACAGAAACTGGAAAATAAAATTCACATTATTTCTTCGCATTTGTTATTCAGAAACATTACCTTTAAACTCTCTTACTCAAACAGAAATTAACTCTTCCTCCCAACCCCCCAAACCAACATCCCCCTTGCCCCCCTACACCCCCCAACATCCAGACATCGATGCAAACACGGGAGCACACATCCATGCAAAAAGAAAGCATTAACAATGAAGTCACGGCACTTCAGAAACACACCTTGTCGTCTTCCAGCCTTTGCAGTTGAAGGCAGATCTTACTAGTTTTTCTGCGTCTTCAGATCAAGATGTAGATAAATCCCCCATCCATCACACCGGCTTTTTATTAAAAACAGGAGCAGGGGGGAGGAAAAAAGATACAATTGCCAGTAAATTTACAGCCTTAAAAATATCAGCTCTCCATTATCCCAAACCAGTGTTATGTCTTGATGTAAACCAAAGCACATGCTGAGTGAGGACGTGCGCACACAGCAGCTTATCATCTCTGTCATCTGCTTCTAATGACAGCTGACAAACTGGCCACGCTAATCCTTCCCTAACTGCTGATCAGAGAGATCCCCCTTTGACAATCCAGCATGGTGGAGTACTCGAAAATTCCTCCTGCTTCTGTTCTGTTGCTGCTCTAAAAAGCAGTTTCCTTTTCATTGAGATAATAGCCTTTTCTGCAGTCACGTGGCTCCCGGGCTACATTAGCAGAGCTTGATGATAACAGAGTAACTCCCCTCCCTCCCTTCTGCTGATGTTAAGGGTACGACTCCCGGAGAAACCCAAACCTGGCACACTTGAAATCATTTTGCATCCTCTTCTACAAAAAAGCAAATTGTGCTGTTGGTGGAAAAGAGGCATAGATGGGCTCTCTCTATTCCTTGCAACAAAACCAATTAGCGAATACATTTTTAGGCGGTGCCTTTGTTGGGGCACATGCACTAGTCACAGACATGTCATATGAGACTAAACTGAATATTAAGCATGCTTAATACTGAGTATCTGGCATGTTAGAATTATTCTTTTCATCCTAGAGTACTTTAATTTTTTTTCTGTAATTTTACTTCCACTGCAATAAATACTCTACTCTCAGCAACACCCTATGGTTCAACTCCTCCCAGCAACAAACTCTCGCAAATGCAAAAAAGCACAAATAATAAATGATTCACACTACAAACTCCAGTATCAGTGTTTCTCTCTCTTTTATCTTTTTTTTTCTTTTTTTTTAAGTGACATTATTTATCTTACTTTAACTCAGTACCATGACAAACATCTTAAGCATTTTTTAAGCACACTGCCCAGCGGGGAAACCTACCTAAGCTTCACCTTCAGAGTTCCCTCCTGAATGCCAAGCCCTAGGCAGGTTTGCACCTCAGCATTCAGGTTTCCTGCTTGTAAAAGGCAAAGTACACATACAAGCACACTGTTTCCTCCTGCCCTCATTGAAGTAGTTCTTCGACTCAAAGAACAAGCCTTTCCTCTTCTGCACTAGCACACCATTACCCTGTTACCTTGGCACACAGCATAAAGATATCCAATTTATTCCCCCAGCTCTGCCCACCTCTGACAGCACTGGGCAGTGCAGGTAGGCACAGACCAGTGTAGCCTTACCCAGACATTTCATTGCTGGGATTTGCAAACTGCTTAAGAAAGCTGTGGATGAAGCACCTTTAAGTAATAGTCAAGCCCCCCGAAAAACTTTTGCAGCTTTCTACCTGCTCTTTTCCAATATAATCAAGAAACATAATTATGTCCTTTTCTCCTTCTATTTTCATCTTTTCCCATTACACCAGATCATTCCTCTTTAAGACAACATTGATCTTAAACTTTCGGTTTCTCCAGAAACTGAAAAGATTTGTGTAAAGACTGCAGTTGCACTTACAGAAAAATAAAACTGAAATCATGAGGAAATAGTGACTGTCCTGTACACACCATCTTTGTCAATGCTGCCCTGTCACCCTTTCTGTTTACACCACTCCCCAAGGACAACTCTACTCAGGAAAGCAGCCCTCCCCAAGGCTCTGGGGAAACCCTGCTCCAATGCTACGATCAAAGCTGAGGCACAACATTTCTACAGCAGAGAAGCTGAAAGCGGAATAGGAATGGGGCCCCCTTCTGCAGCAGCATGAATCCTCTTTTCTACTCTGCCCTTTTCCATGCTTTAGAGAAAATCTCTGAGAAGGATCCTCATTTCAGGAGGAAATAATCTGGTTCCATGAGGAGACTATATTCACCACAAAAACACACAGACACTAAATTGACGTGGTTTATTTTTCCTGGTCTTTTCTGTGAATGTCCTTCCATCTCAAAGCACCACATTACCAAAGTAAGCAGAATGAACATCATTTGGAGCTACAAACAACTAAGCCCAATAGAACAAGAACTGCTTTGTGTTCTGAACTTCCTTTAATGTCACTTGCATTTTCCATATGAATTCCTTAGCTGAAGAAGATGCATCCAGCATACTGGTTATATTGGAAAATGAGACAAATGCAACAAAACCTGAAGATTACAGAGAACATCTCTGATATTCAAGAAAATATATTAACAGACAAGCACCAGAAGAAAAATGAGCTTTCACAAGGACGCACACACAAAAACCACTTCACTTGTGAAGTACCAATCTAAGGAAAACATAAAAAATGGGAGCATCCCACTCAGGCACCATAACTAGAACTGTACTGCTAATATTTACAGGAATTATGAAATAAGAAATTCAAAGTCAAAACAATATGGTGAGCACAAACACAATAATAACAGTGTTAAGGAAAGAATTATGTGTAAATAAGAAGGAGGTAACAGGAAAGAGTCATTGTAGCTATAAAATAGGAGTGGAAGGCTGAAAAAGGAGTAAAAGTACACAAATGTTGTTTAAAAGATTGCTTAGCAAAGAACAGTGTACAGATAAAGCTAATGGAAAAGAGGGACTATCCAACTGCAGCGTACAGACTGATTCTAGACAAAAAGGTAAAGAACAAATGAGTGAAAAATTATTCCTGATGGAAAACACTGCTCTGAATGTAAATAAGAGAGCAGGCAACAGCAAAGAAGGAAAGGCTCTTTGGTTTTATCAAGCTGCAAATACATGCTTCCAATGGAAACGACAGAGTTGTTGCTTCCTTTTAAATAGCTTCACAGGAATCATACACGTAATTTGGGGATGAGCAGGTGACCTTCAAAACTAATTCTGGCACTACAGATTTTTTCATGTTAGGATAAGACACAGACCTTAGGCAGCAGCAGAAGTTCATCTAGGTTTTCTCTAACAAACCTATTTCATTTATATTTCTTTTTTTTTTTGCCCAGCCACAGGTAACATTGCAGTAGACACTAAAACTTTTATATTTTAACATGATCAAACAATTCTAACATATTGTAACATGATCAAACAATTAAAATTGATAAACAGAACACTGCTTTCATTGCATGCATTTCACAGTTTTATTACATTTGTGTTTTATCTTTCTTCCTTTATTTTTCTTAAGAAAGAGTGAATTGGGTAGAGACAGGACAAACCACAGCACAATCTGGTGTTGTTTGCCCTTCCTCTAACATACCCATACTTGAGGTAAGGACTGGTAAAACAATCTCAAAACATCTTTTCAATCCCGAAACATGATTTCTCTCACCCTCTATACCATATTCAGGAGGATCCGATTCCACCCTCATAATCCCTTCAATCCTCTCAGTTTTGAGTACCCAAAGGGGTACCCTAATTGACAGCCATAGTGACAGCCCTCGTTTGCAGGGCAAAATAGCAAAACACTTCAAACTGTGTTTGAAAGATTACAAAGCTGACTCACTAGGCTTTATTCAAGGCAAGAGGCCACCGACTTTTAGGAAAGCTGACTAGGCAGCATTAAGTACTCTTTGTGAGAAAGACTGGAAGGGCAAAGCCCACACCAGCACAGAGAACAACCACCAGAAACTATTAGGACTGGCTGCCAAGATGCACAATAAGGATATTGCTGCTCAGGTCAAGAACAAAGACAGTACAGTGACTTATATGTGTTGTATTTCAATAAATGTAGCAGAAAACATACAGTTCTCAAATGTCAGGGTTTTGGTTTTTTTTTTTTAATTTCTTAATCTGAACACTAACAAAAACATTGGGGTTTTCATGTCAAAACTGGAAAACTATTGACTTAATGTGGCAATGACATCAACCTTTTATCAGTTTAGGAACTCCTAATTCACCAGTACTTGAAAACTAGGATTTTTTTCTTTTACCAGCTGAGGAAAAATAAATAGGATACTGTAGATAAATCTAGTTTTTCTGACCTTTGCATCTCCTCCTGAGGGGCACAGGAATGATATCGAATGTACTTCCACCGGTATTTGTAGCACTTGGCACTTCTCACAGTCAGTCTCTGTATTAGCAGTACATATACCTACAGTGCTAAATACCTTTTGACTTCTGTCCGTACGAGGGCAATGAAAAGACACTCTCTCCTCTCTGAACCTCTCCGATGTTACTGTTGACTTCTCTTCGTAGTATGGAAATGTCCACACTTCTTGAATACAGCTCACTAAGGCTCTCATAACTTCATAAGTGTGCACCCAGCCACGCACTCAGAGCATTCTGTGTGCAAGTTTCTGCAATACTGAACGGGATAATTCAATACTGAGGTGTGTGCTATATATAGCAATTAAGTTCTGTATGGGCATGTCCACTGACAATTGTGTTCTCTTTCTTTTTTTCAAGGCAAGTTTGATGACTATGGTTCATGGGAGATTTTTGAGTAATAGTTGATGAGGTTTTGTGTGGTTTTTTGTTTTCTTTTGGGGGTTTTTTGGTTTGTTTGGTTTTGGTTTTTCTGTTTGTTTGTTTGGGGTTTTTTTAATTATTAATTTTTATTTAATCTCTACTGCTTCACTCCTTTGACTTTCATTAAGAAAGAATACAAGGTAAGAAAAAGGGGTTCTTTCATTGCAATCTGGAAATGGTCAGCTCCTTGATCAGGTCTTTCTCTTCCTGGAACATAAAGGGTAACATTCCCTGCTCAGAGCCTCTGAAGCAGGGTGCTTGCTGGTGCTCTCTAGGGGTTACACACAGAGAGATGCTCTCTGGTGGAAATGGGCCTTAACCCACAGAGAGACAAGTTTAAGAAAGTGAGTTGCTTCCCTCTGTGCTGATGGACCATGAGAGGAACTCATCACAGGAAGCAGAGAAAACCAGAACCAGACTGGAAATACTACAGCATTGAAAATAAATGTTGTATTAACACAATACATTACACAAATACAATAACATTCAGTGCTACCACACGTTTTTAATAGAATGTAGCTAAATTATGAAGAATCCGGGATTTCAGCTCTATGAATGTGAATATTTCAGCTCTATGAATGTGCCTTCCAGTGAATATATTTTTAAAATCAGCTCAAACTCATTATTTTATCTCAACTCAGAACAGAAGTAGTCATATGGGAAAAGACTTCTAATAAAAAAAGGTTCCTGAAATGTGTGGACTTACAGCTGGAAAGATTCAATGGCTGAGATTTGAATTAGACAAGAGTTTAAACTAGACAAAAGTCAGACAAGAAAATATTTATTATTAATAGAAAAACAAAATCATACTAATTCATCAGAGGATAAGGTAGATTTTCCTTCACGTAGTTTTATCTATAAATAAAATATTTCTAAATGACATCGTGATTCAGTCAAGGTAGAGGAAAATAATTCGGTGAATTCAAGGTTTCTGATAACCAGGCAGGGCACCACAGCGTAATAGCCCATCTGGCTGTAACAGCAACACTGTGTGAATTTAGCAAGCTTTGATACATTGCCTGTGGTTTCCCTTGAAACAAAGTTGCAGATGTGTTTACTGCAAGTGGGACCTCTGCCTTTAGTTCAGGATGCAGCAAATTATCCCGGCATACCTGGTGATGAATATGAGGGTGTCTGCACCTAGACCTCATTTTGAAGAGAAAGTTAACATCTCCTACGAAGTCAGAAAAATCTCATGTCTTGTCAATGTTCAGCAGTTCTCTTCTAACTGGTAATGGCTTGCAGGCATTGTCTTGCATTTGAAAAGCCGGTTCCCACCAGCAGCGAGAAGGAATCACAGAAGAGACTGTATCTTGCAGATCCTGAAATTCTGGGCTTTCAGAGCCCGCCAAGAGACCTCACTGAAGATGGGAAATGCTACTGATTACAACTAGCATCACATGTGAGAAACTAGAACACAGAGACAGTTGCTCTTTAAAAATTTGAGAATAAATAATAAGCTAATTTCGGGTTGCATCATCCACTCAAATCTGACAAGCACCTGAAGCAGCATTAAGTCAGTGCAAATGCTGAGCGGTAAATGGCAATGAACAGCAAACAGTGAGTACTGACCTCTTGCCTTAACATTCAGAATGTGGTACACAGGGACATGTTCCAAATTTTTGGTATTATTAAACATCCAAATATCAATGGATGATATGAGGTAGAGAAGAGAAACCGAAGAAAGTCAGGTTTTCTATTAGGAGTTTTCAAGTGCTAGTTTCTATCAGTAGTAGACAGAACAATGAAAAAAGCCTGGTTTAACTGAGCCCAAGCATAAGTACTCCTGCAAGGCCTGTCACTGCTTGATGAGAAAACCAAAAGCCATAGACTGCAGCCTATCAAGTAAAAGAAAAAGTGAAAGGAAAAGTAGGAGCCATTGGAATTAATTTGGAATTTGACTTGCAATAAAACAATTAAATACTCTGCTATGAAATAAAAATCAGCTTCAGGACAACTGGCCTGTGCTCCTTTTCATAATGATGTAGGTGTGACAAAACTGAGATTTAAATGAAGTATTCTGAAAATTCAACAACTTCAAATTTCACATGTGAAAACAGGGGAAAACCCCCTTTGTGACAATTCAATAGCAAACACTGAATGTAGGCTATTAAGGAATATTTAACATAATGACAGTCATGCATTCAACAGAAACCAGACTTGCTCACTTCTCATCAGAAAAAAGTGCAGGTTTGCTACAAGTGCCAGTAATAACAAATGGCAGCCATAAAACATGGAAGACAATACTATTTTAATTTAAATAAAGAAACAATAAATTTTAGGTATGCAGGCAAATATTTGCAGTAGAAACAAGACATCACATTCTTACAGAGACCTAATTCTGAGCAGAAATGCTACATAATCTCAAATAAGACCCACCATGGTTAGTGTTGAATATTTAAGTCTACGATAAGACAAAACATGTCAGGATTTGGGTCTACTGCTAACCCTTAAAAAGTTCAACATGCTGAATTCCAAAACAGAAATCTATTTTACAACTTCAGTTTGTTCTAGTTTTTTCCTAAAACGAACTGCAAAGTAGGTGCATATGTATGACTGAAGGGAAAAGCTCAGAAACAGAATACAGCTCAATCATTTTAATCTGAAATACACGGAACATATAGCAAATCCTGTCCCATCCTGAGAACTCCTACACACATTTACTGATGTTATACTGTACATCAATATGAAAAAGTCAGACACAATCTCTGAAAATAGATGACAGACACATTAGAACTGCTACCAACTGCAAACAGCAGGTCTGACAGGTCTTCCCTTAATGTAAAATTATTGACCCATACTATGTTTGCAAACTTTAGATTTTCCACAAAAGCAATCTCAAAAGTATTACTTCAATCTAACCAAAGTATCAACAATATGAGTGGCGCTTTTCATTTTCTTAAAGACTGCACTTGAGCATGTTATACTGAAGCAAAAGAAGACACAAGGTCAGTTAAATGGGGAGAAAAGTCAAGTTTGGAAGAATATGTGGCTATTTCATTCCTTTTCTTTTGGTAAAGAGACTCCCATCTTTATCTTTCAAAAACATGGCTGTCACAACTCTCATCTTGAAACAGTAGTACTTGACAGTTCACAGAACTACTTCTTAAAACCATTAGCAAATAACCCTTAATACAAGATTTATGAGTTATTTAGATTTTTACAAATTGTCTCCCCCAAGTTCTTAAGAACCTGTATTTTCCAAGCTTCAAGTTAATAATGTAATAATAAATAACATTGTATAATCCATTTACCTTGAGTGAAGCAAATATCCTTTTAAGAAGAAATCAGTCAAGTCCCTGAAATTGACTGTCCTTTCTGCTGTGCAATTTCTTCCCCAAAAACTACAGAGAAAATAGGCAGGGCATGTAACACATTAAGGCAAAAAGGCCTCAAAGAGAACATTTTGCTGGCAATTTTAACAGCAGTGTGGCAAAAGAAGACAGAGATGACCTATGAAATAATCTGGACATAAAGTCATATTTTTACTTTCAAAAGTCAGAAATTCAACCACGAGCCAACAGACAACCAAAGCAACTGTGAGAGAACTGATGTGCTCTCTGTTTCCAAACTAGATCCCCACCTGAGAAGCAGGACGTCCCACAGGGCCACCTTAAACTGCATGTGTATGGCCACTACTGTTGTCCAAAGGCAATCCAGCCTTACTTGCTGAGTAATATTTCAAGACCATCTTGCGACTTTGTTCTATGACGTGCATTTGCTTCTATGGATTTACAGATGACACTTCAGTGTTCATCTGGACTGATAAGGCCTTGTAGTGTCCTGGACACTGGAAGGCTGATTTTCTCTTTATTGCATATGTGACCAGCAGGTCAGGAGAGGTGATTCTTCCCTTCTACTCTGCACTCCTGAGACCTCACCAGGAGTGATGCTTCCAGGTCTAGAGCCTTCAACACAGGAAGGATATGGACCAGATGGAGCAAGTCCAGAGGAGGGCCACAAAGATGATCAGAGGGCTGATCCTCTCCTGTAAAGACATGCTGAGAGACTTGGGGTTGTCGGTCTGGAGAAGAGAAGGCTCCAGGAAGGCCTTATAGAACCTTCCAGTACCTAAAGGGGGCTTACTGGAAAGCTGAAGAGAGACTCTTTACAAGGGCATGCAGTGACAGGACAAGAGGGAATGGCCTAGAGAGGTTGTGGATGCCCCATCCCTGGAAGTGTCCAAGGCCAGGTTGGATGAGGCTTCTGAGCCCAGGTGGCCCTGTCCATGCAAGGGGGTTGGAAAGAGATGATCTGTAAGGTCCCTTCCAACCAAAATTCTATGTGATTCTATGGGAGTGGTGGGGTTTTGGAATAGCTAAACAGACACTCTGATAGCCAGTCATATTTCTGAAAATGGTTTTAACTTAGCTCAGCACAGCCAAAGTTCAGGGACAATCACTTTTCTCCCAGACAGCCTAAAAGGGATGGATACAACTAAAATTTAAGTGAACTGAGGCCATTAGTTAATACTAAAGGGAGCTTTGTTCTTAAACTGGAGTGATTCTCTCAATAAGCGTATTTGACACTGCATGTGCTTGCTGATGTTACTGTTCAAAGAAAGTTAAGGTATTAGTGTGCTGCTGAAGGAATTCTTTTTCCTTGAAAGGCTTTTGGAAAAAAAAAAACAAAAAACAATTGTCCCATTTTTTTAAAAAATTTTACATGGGAGGGGGTGCAACATACAGTGATGACCATCCAGAAACATAAGCCCTTCCAGATAAAGAGGAAAACTATGAAAAGAAACCTATAAAGAATGGCAAATCTATGTCCTTATCAGCCAAGAGTGATGCAATTTCTTAAATTACCTGCTGCCTGGAGACTTTTGATTTAATGCAATTCCGAATATGCTGGCTGTACAATACTATATATAGGCACGTACAGTTGGCACCGAGGGGCACATGTAAGAACACTTTTTGAGAGGGTCAACAGTGAAGAGCCCTCAGTGGAAGTAATGAGTAATGGGAATTAAGTAATAGGGTCAGTTAAAATGCCTCAGCTTTAGAGAACCAGACAACACGAGATTACAGTCCTGGCTGCAATGCTGTTCTTCTCTACTAAAGCAGCGTTTAAAAAAAAAAAACCAAACAAAAAAAACCCCAAAAAACCAAAAAACCCCCCCCACACACACACATAAACCACAACAACACACCAAAAAAAAAAACAACTGTGGTTGCAATATTATTTCATGACTTTAAATATAGCATAACACAAGGGAAAAAACAGCAAAGGAAATATTGAGCTGGGTATCCCTCCACATGACATTGACACTAACATTTGTATTTGCAATGGAGATTACTGAGAAGGACATGGAGAAAAAAGAGGAAGTGGTAAAGTAGCCATTTAGGGTTTAGGTACTTAGGAAGCTTCCATGACACAGAATCCGTGCAACTTTTAATACATCACACTCATTTAATATCTATGCTATATGTAAATTTATATAGACGAATTACCTTTATTAATATACAGCCTGCAGCACCTCAGCCATTCTTAGAGTCAGAGCAGTGGATAGAGAAGAAAAATGAGACTAGCCAAGATCTCAGATTCTACAGCTGTGAAGAAGGCTAGATAAAAATATCCAAAAAATACCAAGACTACGTAAAACAATGCCTAAATGAAGAGGACCAAAATGGAAATCAACATATAGGGAAATATTTCCAAGCAGATGGCTCCTTTTAACAAGTGACTTTTACTACAGTCTTAACATACAGTCTTCTAAACCAAACACACTGACATGCAGAGGTAATTTTTCTTTGAACAATTTTCTGAAAAACCAAGTCTAACTTGGGCATAGCACTGCTTCCCTTCTCCATCACAATTTATTTTCTAGTAACATCTCCCCAGTCTTTCCAACTGGACATGACTTCAGCTGTAAAACTGCCCTTCATCCAGTAGTGCAGTAGAGAACCAAACCTAGCCAGGAGTCTGTTATCCCCTGGGAAGTTTGAAAATCTGTACAAGAACCCTCTTGCCTCTTTTGTCAGTACTAAAAAGAGTCTGGGCCTATCCCAAATAGGTAAAGGTTCTTTTGGATTTAGCTGGATACAAATTTGACCTAATATTTAGACTTGGGTTAAAGGCCGAGCACTTGAGATTCATGTTAATGTCACAGATCTCATTTCTAGGTAACTTAAATGTGCTCTGCTCAAGACCATTCCTTACACTCTTTCAGAGGCCAAAACTGATGCAAAGAAATACAATTATTAATAGCATATGTCAGCAAGAACTTGCATAGCAGTTCTTCAAAACCTGTGCTACCTGCCTACTGATTTCCAAGTACAGTTGCGAATGTTCATGTCAAAGAGTAAAGGTTGAACTGACTTGCATATACCTGTTCTTGCTTTCTGTATGTTTTATATCTGTATCCACCTATATAAATATTCAAGATAAGCCATATATAGACACACATAACACATACCTAAATTAATAAAATAACTTAAACAGTAAGCAGAGAACACAACTTTTTGATGACAAGTAGGGCCTACAACAAATCGCAGCAAAAAAATCTCAAAAGACACATCAGTTTCTTTTTATCATACTGCAGGCATGTCAAATATTAGAAAACAGAAACGGCTACAAGTATTAGCAATCAACTAGGAGTCAAGTAATCTGTTATCTGTAGTAACTCTACCACAATTTTGATACCACGAAATTCTGATTGGCTTACTTCAAAACTCAATCTTTGCCCCACCTCTGACTATTCTCTTTGGTCCTCTCATACTCATTCTCTATTTTAAAAATGTTTCTTATTTTGAAAACTGCATTTGCACTTGTCATAGGAAGCTGGATATTGACACTTGAAACCAATTCCTTGAAGATACCAAACTTTCAGTATTATCACATACACATAAAATTATATTAGACTTCATACAATGAATACTTCTTTTTTAAGTAGAGCTCTGAAGGCATGACTTTTATTCTCAGGGGAAAAAGGAACAGAGAAGATATCTATAACCTTACGGTCTGCATGCTGTGCATGTCATGTAGCAATAAATAATTCATATTTTGACCTTAGTGGATACCTTTTACTCATGGATTTCAAAGAGCTTTTGCAAAGGTAGAGATATGTTTTATTAGTTGAAGTTTATAGATCTCAAGATGAACAGAGATATGAAATAACCTATTCAAGGTCATTTAGTAAGCCACGTGTTTTTAAGTGGGTACTATCAGGCATGCTGCCTTTTCAAATCAGGTTGCAACTCACAATGATACTATGAAAACAGGCACATACTGCCTTAAAATTCAATGGCACCCATGAGAAAGTATGATGGATGTCAGCTCTTTAAAAATGCAGAGGTCTAAACATATTCCTAGGAGAGAAAGGAGAAAAGAATTACTAACTCTAGGTATGTAGTAGCAGGACAGCACAGAAATTCTCCACAATAATCTTGTGCAAGCACTCTGGAAAGGGCACTGGATCTACAGGCAGAGCTGTCAGGATCTGCTATACACGGATCAAAACAAAGCTGTCCTCTTCCACAATGAGAGGTTCTTAGACACAACTTTACCAGAAGAAGATACACTAATAGGACTTAAGATATATAAACCAGAACTGAGCCACATTAAAGATTCTAGGAGATACTATTTTTTTATTTTCATGGCCTAAAAAAAGTGGTGTTTCCCCTGGTGTTAATATTTCACTTTAAATTCTGAAAAATACTTAAAATAAAAAATAAATGTGCAAAAAGCTTTGTATAGAAAACTGTTTTGTTGCAACCCCAAACTGATAGAGAAATAAAAGAACATTTAGGAGAATGTAGGACTGGGAAGACAGTTTATTTGTTAGTTAACAACACAGCCATAATGCTTTGGATTAAATACTTAGTCTTGCAATTCTCTGAACTGTCTTACCTAACATTAAGTACAGGGCTCCATTCACGGCTTTAACTGTAAAGATTACGTGTAAATGCTTTCTTGAATTAAGCTCAGAATGTTCTTAGTTTTCAGGATGGAGTCCTTATTTTGTCTCAGACTGCTGAGAACTTAGAAGCATGTAACATGCATAAATTATCTTGTTCAGCTGCCCTCTGGAGTGCAGGAGTAGTAGTAGCCAAGGTCCTTATGGGTTAGCCAAGATAACAAAGAAACAAGCCTTGGGTTGTTTCTATGTTTTGCTTATGTTTGTTTCTTTTTCGTTTTCCCCAAAGAAAGAAGCTACTATAATCTGCCACAGAGGGAGATTACTCTGTTCAAATAACATGATGTTTAAACAAACCAAAGACTTTTACTTTACAGCGGGAAGAAATTATCACCACTGGCTTACAACAATTGGTAGCGAAACACTATTTCATAAAAGGTCACCATTTCAAAGCTAGATTTAACTAACACCACCCCTGAAATGTTTGCTTTACAGAAAACTAGGTTTTAAAAAGAAAAAAGAAGTCACAAAAAACACTCATGTCCTTATTCATCATGTACTAAGATGAGGTAAACCCAAAACCTCATTACTGACACACCAAAGTATTGCTGGGGCAGGGGGGAACCCAACCTGACCTGTCTATGCAATCAGAATGAAATGGAGTTTAAAGACATACAGCATGCACTAAGAAATTACAGATTTGCCAGAATTTTCCTGAAATTAATTAAAGGTGAATACTTTTATATCCTTCTCTTTTCCCAAGCCTCTCCAAGCTGAATTTATTCCATTTAGGTAACAAATGCAAAGTAGGCAGGGAGGCATGTGCTATTTTCCAATCAAGTCATCTACAGCAAAGCAATCTGGTTTAGAGAGGAGAATTTTTTAAGCTTTCAAAAGACAATATCATTCCGAAGCCTAAACAAAATATATTCCTCTGCAGAAATTAAGTCCTTCAGACAATAAAACAAAATGCATGCATGTCATCAAAAATTTCCTCCACAAGATCTAAAAGAAACCTTCTGAAGTCTTGATATTTATGCCTAACTGCAAAAATATTCAAATGTAACAGAGACATAAGTAATGCTTCTTTTTGGAGTTCAGTCTCTGACTTCGCTACCCTACAGCTGTCATGTAAACAGGAGTATCAGCACTGAGGACCGGGATAAACACAAGCCACCGTGCCAAAGGTAAGGGACAATAACCACACACAGCACATGTTTCGTCACCATTTGCCCCATACCTTCTCCGTATTCAAGCTCCTTACCATTTTTTTTTTCGCTGCTACTTTCACCACCTGTGCTTAAGCAGAAATTATTATAAGCTTATTAGCCGTAAGTGGTCACGTCTACAAACATGGGAAGGGTTGGTGCTTGGTGCCAATCAGCTTTCACTAATCTGCACCCTACCAGTGATCCTACTGCTCCTCAGGACTGACTGTCAGGAGGTCAAAACTGCCCCCTGAGCTGAGAGGAGCACAAATGTCACGTTTTATGCCTCCCCCCCCCCTTTTACTAAAGACATATATTGACCTAACTTCCATGACTTATGGAAAACAAATACATCTAGTTACTTTTTTCATTTTGAAGGTATTTGTTATGTCACATACATTGTGCAAAGACAGTGATCTTCACAGCTTAGGTGATGAGAAGAGAAAATCTCTCTCAGATCATCACATACCTCAGGAACGGAGATCTGTGGAGTTTCTCACTTATTTACAAATGAAGAGAGATGAATTCAACACTTTCATGTAATAAATATTTCCTATTTCAATTTTCATGCTCTATGTGAAACAATAAAAAAAAAGACAAGACAAAACAAAACAAACAAACAAAAAAACCCAACAACCTCCCCCCACTCCCGAACCAAAACCAAAACCCCAAACTCTAAATCTACACCTTTTCTACTCTTCCACTAGCAACTTAAATGTATCAAGAAAAACAGTTCTTTTATCTGGATCTGTATGGGCAGATTACTACTTTTATCCTCCAACTGTACAGCCAGCACTTAGCCTGTTGAGCAGCATGAAAATAACTGTGCTATACTACATACTATACTTCATGTAATTAATTTATTCGTAATGATTATATATTGGTTGATTGACAATTTAAGAACTTCTCAATATCCAGAATGAATACTCTTGTGGTGATGACAATTCACTGGTAGTAACCTAAATATTACTGGTATGGCGATGATGGTGCCCTCTCGCCACGCTAACGTCAAAATCAAGTCAGGCCAGGTTCTGATACAGGTCAGAAATGCCTCAGTATGGGACAATAAGAGAAGATTGGGAAGTTGTCTTCTAGGGGCAGAAAAAGCCCATCCAATTTCACTTGAATCTGTATGCAAGGTGTGGTCTAAGAAATTACAGCTTTTGTCAGTTACTCTTTCAGAGCACATACAAAGGAAAACTAAATAAGGTATTTAGATAACACTGAAAGGAAACTAAGTTTACACGTATTGCAAACAAGCGTTTCACCTACTTACCAAAGGGCAGATAAGAACTTTTTGTGCCACTCATAATGGAAACCTTCATACTTAGCTTTGAACCATACTAGAGGAGTCATTTTAACTATTTCATTTCCAGCAATGATTAGGAAATACGAACATCTCTGTTTTACGATGGCAAGAAATAATGATCAAAATTAAAAGAAGAATATAAAGGCACTATAAAGCACATATCACTGTTAAAAATATGTTTAATATTTTGCTCAGCTTGGTTGATGTGTTAATATGTGTCACGTTTTAAAGCAGAATTCAGGGTATTTATTAACTAACTGTAATGGTTGGAGATATTTCAGGTACTGGAATACAAAAACACAAATAAAACATTGCTCTGAAAAGTGCACATCCTTCAATTACATGTCTATTTTAATCAGTGAAACTATGAGAATAATCCCATTATATTTCAATAATGTTTCAATATTAACATTTCAAAATTAACATTTCAAGACCTTTCAGGTAATTTCAATACCCTTTTATACTTAAAAAAGAACATAACTAGACAAAACTCAGAGTATTCTGTGATTCTGAAAATCACTTTCTTTCCCAAATATGAAACCCACCTCTTTAACACATTTCCCTTTGTAGCCCATATATTAAGAACTTTTTTTTCTATAGAGTTGGTTTTGGGTTTTGCATTTTTCAAGTACAACAAATGCAGAATACCTCTGTGGAGTTGGTACTTAGGACGCAGAAAGCTGACAATAACTTGCCCCTATTTTCAGGTGAAATAGCCGTCATGCAAACAAACCCCAACTCATTAGAGTCACGAACACAACAGACAACCACTTCACACTGAAAAATTATGCTACTACCCTCAGATTAAAGTTACTCAACTACGTTTTAACGAGGTCTGTGGGGTAACCCTGCCAACCCACTATCTCTGGCAGAGGCCACTGTCACACCCACAGCCCAGACTCGGCAGGGAGCATAGGGCAGCACTGTGGCTCCTGAGCCTCCTCTGAAGAGCTGGGATGTCAGCAGGTTCAGGCAAATTTTGAGTGCAGCTCAAACCTGGCCATCTGAAAGCTGCTCATCAGTAAAAGAGGGGAACGCAGGGGTGGGATTTTTAACTGACTTAAAAGTTTATTGGGGGGGGGGGGGGGCGGGGG
>VXAY01005403.1:799966-878647 GCA_013399855.1 Oxyruncus cristatus | reverse complement strand
GGGGGGGGGCAAGGGGTGGTTTGTGTGTGTGTGACATGGGTTATGAAACTGTAGAAGGCATTAATTTACCTTAGTGTTTGCTGTTTGGCATTTAAGGAGAGTAGTTTTCATTTCACTGTACTTTAACAACCAGGAAAGTTTCAAAATCTTGTGTGACCAGATAAAACTCATGTAGTAGCAGTCACTGAGCCATTTAAGTGCCTTAAAGCTTGCAGCAGCAGCTCTTTGCTGCAGGTACAGGCACGGCTAAAATGAACACAATTTGTCTGCAAAAAGAAATGGAATTAAACCCAGCCGTCTATGTACAGTGCAAGCTTCAGCATGATTTAAAAGAAAGAAAAAAACAACCAACTACCCTTTACTTTATCAGTATTTGAAATTTCTCCCTTCCTCCAAAGAGCACTTTTCCAGTATCTTATTTAGCTTAGTACCATATGCTTGCAATTTCTACTCTCCACAGAAGTAATTCTGAAAAACCAAAGGAAAATTTTTGTGAACCACAAATATAATAAAATAACCCCCTCCATGAAATGGTCTAAAAACCTTGGATTGCTTCTGCTCCACCTCCCCACATCTGGCACCACGCATCAGATTACAGGCCAGCAGGCAACGCAGAGACAGAAAGGGAGACAGTGGCTGGATCACAACTAGAAGGAAGCATGTCTTCTATAATTCAGACTCCCCCCAAATGCCTATATGTCAAAGCATGATAAAAAAAACCCCAAAACAATCGTGGGAGAAGTCTGCACACATATATAACACAAGACACACTAACACCCAAAAGGCAGTGAACTGCACAAAAAATTCTCAGATGACTTCAGAACTATCAGTCTGTGCCAAAAGTGCAACTGGGCTTCTGATTTTTAAGTGACAGAGTCTAGAGGAAAATGGCAATCACTGGTTTCTAATTCACAAGACACTTTCACTTTTTCTAACTTGCCACATATTTCATAGGTACAAACAAAGCCAAAAACCACTGAACTATCTAAATGCCACAATATTGTCAAATAAGAGTTTATCAATTGGTCTTTTTGAAGTTTTAGTTTTGTAAACTTTAAACTCAACCAGGAAGATGCATGTATCTACACAAGGATCTAAGGAGCTGTTCGGGGGCCTTGCTTCCCAGATATCCCTTTGGAACCACATTCTCCTCATCCCTTCAAGCCCACATCACCAGCACAACAGCATAAAACTTTCACTGAGTCTTTCTACCTTAGCAATAAATATATACTGCAATGCGAACTATCAAAATTATTCAGACTGTTTAAAAGATTTTTTCGTTCCAAACGGACTTGGCACGCTGGTCAGGAACTCGTCGAGTCAAACATAAGCAACAAAAGTGGAATTCTTCTTGCTGAGCTAATTGATGGCCCTACAAAAACGAAACGCAACTGCATATTCAAAACTTTCAAAGACGCACTGTATTAGAGTCGCAGAGCGCCTTCCCCTCAGTGCCTGCTGTAATATGATCATAATTGCTGTGAAAGGGCGAGAGACCGACTATATGTTAAATCCTGCCATCTGTAGGTGCTTTACGCAGTTCCATTTGCTGCTGCCAGGTCAAAAGTTTACCCTGTTTTCGCTTGTTCATAACCAATCACACAAGTCTCTGCTATGCATAATCTTTGACCTACTCTCAAAGCAATTTTTGTATTACACAGTCATATGATTACACTGAAAAAACCCACACATTTTATTAAGAATACACTTCTTGTTGGTTAGCTTAATAATTATTATTATTTCCATATTCAGTAAGCATACTGTACCAACCTTGTTTTCTTCCCAGTTAACTCCCTTGGAGCACAATCACAGTGCCGTGAATTCTCCAGCATTTCTGGCTAGTTGCAATCCAGAAGCACATGCAAAACATGGCTGGAAAGCATTCACATTATCTGTTGTTTTAAAAGTAGGGGGAAGGAACTGCTCAGTTTGTCCCAAGAGGGAGAGAAGACGATCTGTAAACACTTAAATAATGCTCTAAGTGAAACAAAATAAAAAAAAGTTTCTGAAAATTAGGAGTGTCATAAGAATATCCCTGCATATTTACCTTAAATATTAAATATGCAAAAATATACTGCTTGGAAACACTTATGCCACTGATATTATTATTATTATTATTAACTATCTAAGCAACAAGTAGTCCCATGAAAAACAGAATTAATTAAGCCTCATCTCCCACAGATTATACCTCCTAGTTGGTTGACTTTGGTGTCTAGAAAGGTGAAAGCTTTGAAGGAAGCATTTCCCACAGTTGGGACATTTGTTTAAAGCCTCTCTTTTCCCATCACTAGGATTACCAGGCAAATAATATGATTATTTCATGCTTCAACCTTTCCCTCTGTCTGGGCACCTTTAGGTGCTTCCACCTATACTCGGTTACTTATTTTCACAAAACTTGTGGGATCTGAATTCTGAGACCTCCACTGTGCCAAAAAATGTCATCAGCAATAGGTTCAAAAGACACTGAGGGGAGATGAAGGGATGTGTGTACATCTACACAAGTGCACAGTGTGACCTCATGAGCCCTGCTTCTACGTGAAAAGAGGTTAAAAATAAAGGAGAATATTTAACCTTATTACTATTTCACAGAAAGCTAATTTAGATGGACCAAACTAAACAGCTGGGTACACTAACAGATCACCTAGAAGTAATACCACAATATTAAAATCCATCTTATACATTTTGCTAGAGAGTTTTTACAGAAAAACAGACACACGGGTCCCATTTAGCTTCTAATAGGAGATATAAAGAGACAATTTTCCACATATATGTATTTTATTGTAATCTATGATATATGATAGATTTGTGATACTTTACATTTTTTTTTAATCTAGCATTTATGCAAGTGTACTCTGTCTTCAAGAATATAAACACAAGTCAGCACTTGCATGAATAGTTATATTGCTCCATTTCACATTTGACCCTTAGTTGCTAAACCCTTTGTACATGTAGCAAGAGAATATAAGCCAGCCCATGCCACTGAAATCAGTTAAGTAATACATACCAGAGAATAATCAAATAACAGCATTAAGCCCCTTCTAGGCAGATCATAGAATAGGTTCACATACAAAATTCTAATAGTTATGAAGTTCAATCATTTACTAAAAGACAGAATAAAAATTACCCCAAACAAATCAAAATATAGATTTTAAGGCCAAAACAGTCCACCCTCTCACCTCTTGTACAACTAAGACCATAGGATTTTACTTAGCAGCTCTTATAGGCAAAAGATCTGCAAGTACATCTCTTTAGAATGTTATACATGAAATCATACAATACTTCCATCACGTACTACTTCCATAAACTGAGCAGTCTTAGTCAATAAGATGTTTAGAAAAACAGAAAAATCTCCTGATAACATTGCATTTCTTTTAAACAAACAAATGAAAACCAAAGCAAAATAGATATCAACATTTTAAAGCAATGCAAGAGATTTATCTAACTGGGAAACATGTTGGCAGATGTTATTTTATATATAAAATTAATTATAAAACTATTAATACTAACAATTACTTACCAGATATTAGCTATTAGATATTACCCAAAGTTCTATACAACACAGATGTTTACTATAAATATTATATACATAAATATAAAAAATAAACTGTGTATACATTTACACACAGCATTCAGGCATCTGTTAACAGGACTGGTATCATCTATGATCCAGGTCAGGAACAACTGAATAGTCTTTTGCCCAGGGGAAAGCAAGATGGATGCTGTTGCAGGAAACTTACTCCACTCAGTTTATCAGCAGCAAAATGAACAGTGGAAAAAGCCTGATTTAATAGAAGAAACAAAGAAAACAAGGCAACAGAACTGACTCTTAAGAACACAAAGAGGAAGGTATCCAAAAGTACCTACAACATGTCTAAACACAGGGAAACTTTTCACCTTGGTGGAGAGGTCTGATCTAGAGCAGAGCTCAAACAACTGCAAGGGATGGCAAGACTGAAGAAGTGAAGTTGAGAACTCGGGAAACCTGACTCAAACCCCAAGGTGATGCAGTACTGTGGAAATGCTATAAAGGCACTTGGTAATTTGTGTAAGTTTGCGCATCTCTTCTTATTTTTCTACAATGCAAAAAGTGATTTTAAAAAGTTTGCAACTGACTGTGAAATTATACTATTTTCTGTATTACTGGGATAATTTCAAGAGTTCAACATTGATCTTGGTAATGTGGTTAGCTGACTCATGAGGGCCCCATTCCTGATAAGGAGAAACAATCTGTCCCCAGCAAAGAGATCTTTCACACCAGAGTCAGAAACTTTACAGGAGCCTAATGAGGCTTAGGGGAATTTACAAGTACCTGATTTTATGTAGGTCCATAGAGTAATGACATGAGGGAACTGCCATGCAGGAGAATTTCTTTCTTTCAGTTTTATTTAAGAACAACAATTCGGCTCTACATATTAGAGACGAGGCCAATTGCAGTAACTCCTTACAAAAATGCATATATTCCCCTATTTGACTGTATTTGAGTTAAGCAATCCAGATTATTTGTACAAATACACACAGACAAAAGTAACAAGTTTTTTCTATCAGCTGAAAGAGTAAGTTATAGTAAGTTGAGGTCTTTAGGCTGACACCCAATTTGTATAAGATTTTTCTATCGTTTCATTTTCACCTGAACCATCTTCATTAGTACAAAAGTTTAATGGTTTTGTAAGCATGAAAATCCTTAAAACAATTAATCTGAAAAGTTACAAAAGTTAAAAATTATAAATCTTATAAAAATCTAATTTAGTATTTAACCTTATGATGATAAAAATACACAACCAAGTGTGGAGATGATTGTTACAGGCATTTGTTTTGAATGACCTGCACAGACTAAAAAGGTATTCACTGCTCTCACATATTAGCTCAGGATAATAAAAACTTTATATACTATCACTGCATACCAATGAAGAGTGCACATAGATTTTATTAATGTTATTATTTTTATATATACTGAGCTTTCTGGCTTCCCATGCTCTTTTCTGGCTTAAAAGGTACAGTCTCAAATTAACCTTGCAATTCTCCTAAAAGGCAATATAAAACTATAATATCAAAATCCAGTCAAAAACTGGTATTTATCTCCTCAAATATAAATTAGAAGTTTGAATCTGAATTACTTCATATGCAAATCAGATGCTTTTTATATGGCATGGGAGCTTGTAATTCATGAGGTCATTTTTAATGCAGTGTTTTTAAAGCATATGATTTTCTACTAAAGAGGTCACTTATTACAAGGAGTTGGCAATTCTATTTCAGTAGTTTGATGCAGAACCTCCCAGCAGCTAATTCTCACAGACCTCACTTCCCAGTCCTTGGGGCAGTCACCAACCTGGCCAGCCTGCACAAGCCACAAGTACCTACTCTAGAAATACTGTCAAGATTTCCTCATGGAAATAAAGCCGGACCACAGGAGAAGGGAGACACTTCCACTCCCTTGGAGACAGCCCTCTAAACTGGATTGTAGCAAGCCTCCAATACAGTCCAGCTGCTGGGCAGCATTTGCGGCCGCAAAGCTGCTCTCCATCTCCTTTGGTAAAAAGCAGAGCAGATGGAAATTTCCTGTAGGCTGGTCTTGGCCCAGAGACCACTGTTTGGACCATACTCCTCCACGAATAAGAGCAATCCATTCATTGCATCAAACTGACTGGCCCTACTGTCCTCTTTTACAACACAACCCCTCTCAATCCCTTAAGTCAGTGATAAAACACAGCGCAATGTGAGCACATTTCATCGCCTGTGCCTGGGCTAGGAACTAAGCCATGAAGGAAAATACGGCCATGTCACGCTAAGCAAAGAAATACATGAGTAACTCTGGCAAGCACCTAAGATAAGGCTCTTCTGAATGACTGCAGGTAATGTTATATTGATGCTATAATATATTACTACCTACAGACACAGAGCGAGCAGACACGGCAGCAGAAGCTGTACAACCATCCTCTTCAGAATGGCAGCTGTATGTTCCCTTAAAACATTGGAAGACAAGAACAGGAAGAAATCCTTTATATAATTAAAAATGTTATAAACCCGTTGCATCCCAAAAGATTCCAAATTTTATTTAGAATGAAAGAAAACACTTCAGTATATGTAACAACCATGGGTTTTTTACAGAATGCAAAGGAGTTCTGACTTTAATTGGTCCTCCCTTGTCTCCCCTGTTAAATCATAGCCAAAAACACTAAGGAGCTCAAACCAGAACTATGTCCTGATTTCTGTTCCCTTTGCAATCATGGTTGTATGTATCTTGGTTGTTATACAGAGCCTGTCAGGACTGTTTTTTCTTTCAAAACTTTATTCAGAAACATGAGTCAAGGTTCTCATCATTGATGTAGCTCTTCTGGTTGTTCTAGTGACAACAAAATGGGTTAGTCAGCTTTTCCTGAAGAAGTGAAAACCTTGGGACAGGATGAAATAATCCTTAAGGACTTTCTTATATAAATACAAAAGATGGTCACTATGAATGTATGATACTCCACTATTTATGAGAACACACAGAGAATCATTTCTGAGGAGAAAAGACAACACAGAAAGAACCGAGTCTTGCCAGTACCACCAAAGGAGACTTTCCGCTGTGCCTTTGGCAACCGGACTTGTTTATCTCGTGTTGGCCTCTTTAGCCATCAATGTGCTTGTAGCAAGCGTGGGTAGAGTCCTTCTCTAATCTTCATTCGCAAAGCCCAGCCATGATGATATCTAACAGTTGAAGAGGACAGCTAGGAAAGGGAAGGGAAATGTTCCGTATTACATTTAGGACAGAGTAATCTTTATGGAGCTACACCTAGAGGTTTCTAGAGGGCTTTGCAAAATGCAGTGATACCTACCACATGAAGAAAAGGTCCACTGTCAACTACCATATGCAGCAAGTGCCGCAGCTTCATTAACCAAGCAGAGTTTCCCTGGAGAAACTCTCTTCTGAGAAAGCAACTTGCCCTGGAAAAGCTCCTCAATGGCTCTTTCCAGCAAGCAGAGTACTTCGGGTAGATACAGTACGGAATTGCTGCTCAAGTGTATGATATCAGCAGAGACAGAGAAGTGTGACAGGCATTTTCTGGATGAAAAGTTAGGGCTCTCCTCAAAGGCTCCCCAAGCAGCCTAAAACATATTTGAACCAACCCGAGAGTGTACGTGAGCAGAAGAGGAACTGTTTCTTATCCTCTTGTATTCATGCTTTTCTGTCACACTAAGTGCATGAGCAGAGTCAAAAGCAGGATGGTGAATTAACTCAGAAAAAAGCTGTCCAAAAAAGCTGCGCAATCAGTCCTCAAAAAATTAATGATAAAAGACTTTGAATAAAGCCAATTTGTAATGGAATGTAAGAAGGGAAGTCCCTAAAGACAAAAAACTGTCTACCAGCTCTGCAGCAGGTTTTGCTGCCCCATGCAGTTTACCATGGCAAGAAGCCAACTTGGCAAGGCTCACTCTTCTCCAAGGAGCCTGGCAGTGTGCCAGCCACACTCACAGGTCTCTTTGCTGCTGCCAAGCTTGAGGGGCAACTGAAGACCCTCTTCTGTAAATCTGCAGATCTGGTTATGACTGGGAATATTTGTGTTTTAAAACGTTCTTAACCAAGTCAGGTTCCCTCTGTGTTTATACAGTGACTGAACAGGCGAAACAGAATACTTAACTGAGCTACAGAAAATGAGCCACAGATTGTTAATTATATGGCTATTTGCACTTTGACTGGAAGAGGAAGTAAGCTGGTTATAACTACTTTGGGCTTTACTCCTGCAACTGCATTGAAACCACATTTATGACAGCTGAAACTGTGCAATTTTATATAAATGTGGGTGCTTCCTGTTTTCGAAACAAGTCCTTGTCTGCCTGCCCTTACCTCATGGTAATGTCACTGGAACCAGAACATATTAAATGTGCTCAGTTTTACTGACCTTAAGATCTTATTTAACTGTTTTTAAATGTGTAGATAAAATGCACATATTGGACTACTGTTGCCAAGCGTCTCTATTTCTAGGACCTAACTGTACTCCTTAGGCATTAGGAAACATGTTTTTCACGTGTGAGACTGAAAAGCCCAGCTATCGCCGGGGGCGTGCACAGTCCCTGGTGACGCGGTCATGGTCACTCTCAGATGGGGAGGCAGGTGCATTGCACTCCCCCAGCAGGCAGGCTGCACTCCAAATAACACATGCAGCAAGATCTATCTTTTTCTGTCCAATATGCAGTATTTCAAGTAATTCGTAATAACAGCTTTATTATTTTGCACAGTGTAGTATTCATTCTTCATTGTAGCAAGTGTGTGTTCAATCTTAATAGACACTGAGTGTGGGGAGTAACACAGTCCTTGCATAAATTGAAGAAAATCTCAATTTGACTAGAAGATAATTTTGAAAATATCATTTAACAACCCTAATAAACAGCAGTATATGTTTCCTGTCCTTTTCTCTCATTTTGCTTATTTATGTTATTGGATCTCAAAAACCAAACTTCTGCAATGAGTACAATTACATAAATCAGCATTCTGCTTTTCTAGTGACAGTCATTTTCCTACAAGGTTACATCAGGAAGACTGATCATACTGTTCAACTGAAAAGCAAATGCATATCCAGTAATTACTGATGATAAAATCTGATAATTTTTACCAAAAAAACCCCACCCACATTTAATTTACAATGTACTCCTCCAGATTTAGTTTGGGACATGCTGCTTGAGAGTCAAGTACCCCTATATAAACGCCTGATATTAACTGTCAAGACCACAGAGAGCATTTCTACTACCTTTGTTTTGCTCTTCAAGACCACAACCTCTTATTTTAGACAATTAGATCCTACCCTTTAGCTATAGGAACTTGCCACCTTCACAGTGCTAACACAGTAAACAATTACAGACCTCTTGATATCACACTGAAGGAAGATTAAATAAAGGTTCACTTTAAAAGGCCTTGTGCAAAATCCTTCAACTAAAAGAAATACTAAAGCTAAAATTTCAAATTCAATTACACCTGATTTATTGATTTCTCTCAACTTTCAAAGTAAACACAGTATACAGTTGAACTCAGGCACTTCTTAAAAACAATTCCCTTGGTTGCGTTCTTCCTGCCTCAAGTTAAGGGATGGTTTTGGAGCCAATTTACAACTAAAAGAGGCTGGTCCTGCCATCCCTATCTTCCAGGCCATCATCAGGAGAGGTATTTATCCAACTCTGCAGTTAGGAAATTCAAAGAGTTCAAGAGTCAGCCAAGTGACCCAACCAAAAACGCAGTTAGCTGACCACTGGTTTGGCTCTCTGAGCCAGCTCAGCCGAGAGCTGCAGCTGCAGCAGCACTGGTACGAAGGAGATGGGGTAACACCTCAGCATAGAGGGTGTAAGCCACACTTCTGGAAGCTGTTGGACCAACGCTAGCTGCAATTATGCTATATTTGTGGCATCTCCACAAAAACTTGGCCCCATGTTCAGTCCCTATCCTCCAAACAAGGGAGGAACACAGAAAAATCCAATTCATGAAGTACATCTAGAGCTGCTCAAATTGAAGGGGCTTACTGAGCTACAAAGTCTCAACTCATCTCCTGACTTTTTTTTTTGACTGAAGCCTACTGTTTCTACATGGAAGTGCTCAAGTCCAGATCTTTGCAAAATTTATAATGTGAGCATTTCTAATAAGGAAAAGGAAAAAAAAGACTTAATGAAGGCAACCCAGATTAGCTGAATGACACATCACAGTGGAACAATTCTGCTGTTAAAGACCATGCAGATGTTATGATGGAGGCAAAGAAAGTCTTTCTTTAGCTAAGCACAGCTGCTGCATATGACTTCAAAAAGACTTGGCATAGGATTTCAGCCACAGAACTTTCCCCTCGCTTCATTTCATGAACGTCATCTGCAACTTCAGTGAGCTGCACCAAGGACAAAAACAACACACAGGGAGTTTGGAACATCTTATCAGCAACAGGGCAGCTTCTTGCACTGCCAATACTCGCATGCACCTTCAGAAAATTTGACTACACATCTCCATTCCGCGTCAGCCCAGCAATCCCTCAAAAGCAATGATATCCCACACTGCTGTCCCTCCTATTTATATCTTCATTATCTTCTGTTTTAAAGAAGACAAATTCCCACATAATTAACATATATTAAAGCTCAAAAAAATAGCCATAATTAACAGGTAATTTCCTTTACTTTTTAAGTAACATTAGAAAGTATTATCAACTTCCGTTCACATCCCTCTTACACTAAGCTTCTGAACAGACACCCTGACCACAAAGCTGAAAATGCCACAGCTTACAATCACCTTGAATGCACACGCTTAATGTCAGTCTTGCATTTTTCATGTTAACACATGTACTACAAAGAAAATATATATTCACTGTCTAAATTCAAAGTTCAGGTTTCCCTTTTAAATGTGTCAAAGTATTACAGCTAGTTATATGTAGTACATAAGAACTTGCATTGACTATATATATTTAACAGCAAAGCACACAGAAACTTGATTGGCACTACACCTGTGATTTCCTTTCAGTGACGATTTTATTAGGAGATGTACCTGAGAACTTAAACTGCTTTAAGGCGCATGTATGTGTATGAGATTAAATTAGAGCGTTCCTGACACATGGCAACAGGATCTTAGAAACTGTTTTTAATTTCTCCCTTCTTTCTTCTTTTATTAATTCATATGACATCAGCTCACTGACTCTATAACATTCTTAGACATTTACCATGTAAAGTCATAAACTGCTTTGTGATCTACAATATTTTTTCCACAACTGTGAAGCTACAAAGAACTGGTCCAAATGAGAAAACAGCAGTAGGAGCAACTAAAATTCTGTTAAGGTTCAAACTTCATAAGTAAAACAGAATAGAAAAAATGCAGAAACAAAGAAATATAAATAGAAATGCACCAGAAGAGGTGCAATTTAAAAATTGCTCAATTACTTCATTATCAAGAACTTGATACAAAGCTAGAAACCCACAACTTTAAAGACTGTTAGTAGTATTTATTAAAAACAGTGAAGAAAACTCATTTGAGCAAAGGTAAAGCTTAAAATACTAGAAATATTAACCACAGTATTACTGTATTCATGAAAATGTAACACTTTAACATGACCTACTTTAATAACAGTAAAAAAATTAAAGAATATGGACACTAAAGTCCTGACTACTGATCCAGTAAAACACCATCCACTTCTCAGAATTAGTAACAGACTCATGAAACTGAATCAATTTGTTCAACAGATGGTTCAGCTGACTCAAAGAAATTTTACTTTTCTATTGTAGAAATAGAGCGCGCTGAATAAGATTCCACTATTATTAGCAGGATTCACAATATATTAGCTCATTATTAGCTTCTATTTCCATTCTTCCTCTCTTTCACACAACAGAAAACATTTTCCATATTGGATTAGATGTGACAATGAAATAAAGTAGGCACATTGATAAAACAAGTCACCCTCCTCCTCTCCGCTTCCACCTCCCCCCCCGTTCTATGAGATACACAGGAACAGCAGAGTTTTTATTTTTCTTGGCGTTCCTCTCCCCACATTAGCTGATAATCTCCCCCGTGTAGCTGTGCCAGCGCACTGCCCCGCAGGCCCACAACACCCCTGCTGTTCCAGTCCCATGGTTTTCTCCAGCGGGCTCTGCAAATCGTGCGATCCTTTCGTAATGTGTGCTGTTGCATCAGTCTAATTGCAACATAATTCTCAATGCTCTAGGTAAAGCAAATAATTTCATTTTTAACTTCTGCTCATAAAACACAGATTGTCCCCCCACTGCCTTTTTTGTTTATTTTTAAAGATTTAAAGAAAGACTTGAACAAACTGCACAGCAGTAGTCAAATAAAAATACCTCACATTTTCTTAGAAAGCAGCACTTACATTGCTCAACACCTAAAGCATTACTGCAACCTTTCACAGAGCCATATGCAGTAGATCCCCTGTGAGCAGGCTAGAAGGGGAATGTACATTCTTACTCTGTGTATTTAATATAATATTCAGCCATTATCAAAGCTTCATAGTTTTTTTTCCTCTCTCTCTCCCTCTCTTCCCTGCAATAGAGAGTAACAGCTTATCTGGCAAACACACTCACTACATTTCTAGTTTTGCTTAATTCATAAAATCTGATCTAATGTTAGATTTTTTGCATTCAGTTTAGCTAAGTTAAAACAATATTTAGCAAACCATGCCTTGGCCAAAAAATTCTCTGTTATCTACTGATTACCACAGCATTGTAGCTAGCTGTGGACATCACACTAGGAAAATATGAATCCTGAGCCTGAGGAAATGCAGACAAAATTCTGACCTCAAGCCACTCTGATAGTGGGCATTACAGACACTGTCTACTTAGTATCTGATACAATAACCAGGCACAAGAGGCATGTGCCTGAAATGCATGATGAATTTAGAAGTCATTTTGGTTTTATGTACATGTATTATCTGAGTTGATAGCATCAAAAAATGCCGTGCTCCTTGCACCCCAAATCATCCTACATCATACAAACTAGTCTCTAGAGGCACGCACTCGTAGAAGGAAATAGCAGAAGTTAAGTTTCAGAAAGCTTAAACTTTGCCTTTGTTTGCTTTTGTGGCATGGTATATGTTGCAGTTATGTCATACTATTTCCACAGCACCTCTTCCACGTTCATAAAAATCACAAAATTACCACTAATCCACACAATAATCTGTTTAACTCTTGGCATTTGGTGTATGGTCCTATACCTTATTTACTGCACCCTACTCAGTTTTGGGTTCTTTTGGAAGATGGAACAAGCAATTTTTTTTGTGAATTCAATGGTGCAGCTGAGTGCTTCATCAACATAATGGTTAGTCTTATCTTTACTCTATTACTCCTAACTCAGAATAACTGTGTTATTCCTAGTTTTCTAACTAAAGCAGAGACAGCTTTAGAGACAGCTTTAAGGTCAAAATGATTCTCCAATTCTGAAGGCAACTTTGGCTCCAGTTTGGCATAACTCAGACCTCATTTTTTTTCAGCACTTAGCATTACGTTGTGCTTTATACAGCACTTTCAAACCACAGCCCCCACTGCCTCACTCCCAGTTACGAGTTCTCAGCACTTTTTCAAGTAAGATCCAAAGATCTCAAGTCACCCGCCAGACAGCAAGACACATACTAAAGTTAGCAAAGACAAGAGAAAAGCTCGTTTGGAGCAACTTACCTAGCATCACCTAGGAAGTCTGCAGCACAGCCAGGAAGAGAGTCCCGCTCTCCAGGGCAGCATGCAGCTGTGCAGACCACCAGAATGGCTCCTGCCTCCTGCAATCCCCTGCCTCGTCCACCACGTGCGTGTCGACTTCTGCTGGAAGTGAGGCAGGGGTACTATAGAGAACAGCCTTCTCCAACGCATCAACCAGATTCATTCCCAGAACAAGTCCATCCTGTGCACGGAATGAAGCAGGGGTCCTGCGAGGAAAAACCAGCACATCAGCATGCGATTAAATACCATTAAATTGAGGGGCTTCCTCACAAAGGGCTAAATAAAAACTGGTTGCAAATGTGAAACAATTCTCTGCATGGAAACTAGCCAGAAGTGATGGTTAAAAACATCCTCAAGGAGCTTCCACTGAAATCAAAGAGTGTTTACTTAATATTCAAAGATCTCTGGACCTTTCACAACAATCTCCTCTGCCTGTTCTTCTCAGGCCATATCCTCTGGCCCACCTTGATTCAAGCGCTGGTCCTTCTTCATCCCTACCTTCAGCACCCTTGCCAAGTTTATCCTTACTCTCATTTCCCAAGGCTTTTCGTCTCTCCCAGCTCAACTTCCAGACTTGGCTAGCAGTGCCACACTCTCTCCTTGACTTCCCCTATTTTCTTCATTCCCCAGTATTAACTCTCACTCTCACCCCGGGACTGTCTCCCCTGTATTTTGGGGCCGTGACCACACTAGGGGCCCATGCATGTCAGCGTCCCAATGGGTTCACTTCTGACTCTCAGGCACTGAGGTACAAGGATCAGTTTTGTCCACCAGACCAGCCTCCCCCGCAACTTCCAGGCCACACAGCTCTCGCATGCCAGAAGTATCATGCCTTTAAAAAGTTACAGTTTGGTAAATCGGAGAATTCTGCAGTGCTGACAAAGGCAAAGCTGTGACTCATAACCTGCTCTTCTTCCCCAGTGCCTATCACTAGCGCTTCCCACACTGCCATCTAACTCCTAGTCTTTGTTTCAAAGGGAGGGACATGGAGCATTTCCAAAAAACGGTCGTTGGTGTTCTGTTTTGTTCTTTTCTTTTTAATCTACAAAGAGAAATAACTTTTTCCACACATTCTCACGAATAGCTACATTATTGGGGGGGGCGGGGGGGAAACAAAGCTAGAGGCAACTGCCTAGTCCTAAAGACTATTAAAAACTCCAAGGATCATCCTATACTGCGAATCACCAGGCAGTCCTCCTTACTGCAACTACTGGCACTCCAGTTTCAGCCCTTAATAGCTTAACTCACTCAGCTTGCTGAAATTGTAACACCTGAGACCAGTGGTCAAATGGAGGAGGATCAGCTGCAGATGGACAGTGCCAGAGTGAACCCCATGCCATGCAAGCTGCCTTTGCCTTCACCACCAGTTTATTTGCACGCCTGCAAGCAGTGTCCAAATAGCATCATGGGACAACAGCACCCAGTCCAGCTAGCATCTCTTCGGATGCTGTTGTTTTCATCCTAGAAGTACCAATGACTTCCTGAAAAGCTATAGCTGCTCAAAAAATACTTCTAGGCCATGAAGACCTGAAGTAAAATGGGTTAGCTTCATTCCTAATGAAGGTCACACACAGCTAACAGAGATAATTTAAGCAAATCCATCTTACTTTACATTTCCATTTAATTAGGAGCAGCCCTGTATCAATTACAAAGAAGGAGGGTAACTGCATACAATACTATTGCTTGTGATCACCAGCCCCTACCTGGATGGGAAATAGCCTTCTTGTATGAAATCCTGGGAAACTTTTTCTTTCCTTTTCTCTAATTTAGCAGTTATTTCTCTTAGCATGAAAAACAAATGCAGCACACTGTCGAGTAATATACAGGAAAAGGAAAACCTCTCAAAACAAACAACACGTTATTTTAGAGCGAAGTCTAATTTACAGATTTTTATACTGAGCTCCTAAAGAGAAAACAGGGCAACAATTTCTCAGTGGCTCTCGTGAATAATCTGCACAAATGTGGTCCAGAAGAGCAGATCAAGAAAAAATAAAAACATTCTCACATCCTTACACACGATGCAAATCATAATATGGATTAAATGCACTATGACATTTATTTTTCAGTAAGAAATAATTGTTTCTAAGGAATAACTAACTATTCATGTGAGATCGTATTTGGTCTAGAGACATCTGATCTATGGCAAAAAAAGTATGGGACCAACATGCACACTCCTGGAACGTTTGTGTTAATTCTGATGAAAATAAACTGAGAAGCTTCAGCTTCACTGTGTAAAACAAAAGGAGCATTAAAAGATCATTTCCGTCTTCAAAAATTACTAATAATTTTATTATATCTTGAATTCAATTTAGTAATGAAACCGGCTATCAAGCATCTATATTAGCTATATGTATTTTTTTGAGGTCAGAATAATTATCTGTTTGCAAGTTACAGTTAAGATAGAAAATACAATTAGGTTGAATGAAACTTCAGTACTTCAATGTACAATCATGGAAACTACACAAAACTTCTTGCTTAAGAAAAAGAGAGCAGAATTTCATGCACTATTTCATTTGGCAGAGTAGAACATTTGCTGTCGGCAAAGGACTTTTTTCAATGAAGAAAAAGGAAAGTATTTCCATTCATACAGCACTGCCCAAGTGATTAGAAGTATCAGGCACTGCTGTCTCTCAACTGTAAGCAACGGCAATAGATTTTGCTCCTACAGGCTACTATATAGTGTTACCAAAAACTCATCTGAAGTCCAGCAGACCTCCAAAAAAGCTATGTGTTTTTTAACATAAGCTAACCTAATTATGTTGTCATCAAAATCAGTATTTATAGGCTACAACACTACATCAAGTAGGAAAGCTTTAATGTAAAGCAAATCATAAAACACTGATAATGGAATGCCTGAAAAGGCTCTAGGATCGCAAGCATTTATGTAAGATTTGTGAATATATAAACACTTGGTCATACATGTCAAGAAAAAGGTGAGCCTCAGCCCAGTGAACTAAACAACAAAAAGACTAATCTTCTTTAGGACAGCATATCCTACAAGGACCTAAGACAGCTGGCTGAAGTGTATCGAACATCTTACCCAACAGCAAAGACTCATCCAAGACCATAAATTCATTGTAAGGTAAGATTCCCCTTTTTCTTTATTTTGTTTTTAAGTAGTTTCAAGCAATTTTGAAACACAAATTATTCCTTGAAAACCTTCAACAGCTGTCTATTACTAATACAATTACCACAAAAGCCACACTACAATGCAAATAGAGTACTTGCCTTCATCAACAGCACTGGCATCACTTGATGAGAGATTCTTCTCTATATGGTAAAACTAAGTCTGTTATTAAGTCTGTTTAGAGAAGCTGTTCTTTATATCATCATAAGGAACATAATTTCCTCCAATACTAGAACTTCCAATTATCAAAAATCCCAAAATTAATATCCCTTTCTAATTTCAAGAAATATCTCAAAGAATTCTGTAATCCTATATCACTATAAAATCCTATATACCAGCATCAATACAAAAACTACCTCATGCATTGATCAACATATATAGTGTAGTTTACTCTTTTATTTCAATCTGTTCAAGTAACATGATACAATGAGTTCAGTATAAAACATTATGGCTGTTATGCAAATAAACAGACTCTCACATTAAGGTTGCTGCTCCACAATATACTGCACACAGATGCTCACAGCTTGTCCTCACACTGAAAAATAGATTAAAATGGAAAAGCAAACTCATACCTGTATTCAATTGATTTTTTCAACTTTGGGCATATTGCTAAAAAAAACCCCAAAAACCCAAAAAAACCAAAGAAAAGGTGAGTTACCAATACTGACCAGCGCCTACAACTTCCGACTGCTGTGGCACTGCATCCTTAATTTAGTGGCTCATTGTCATACAAAACAAAGCCCTTCTCTTGGAAACCTAGTAAAGCACCGTAAGTACCCACAACACCAACCCTCTGCTAACTCCATCCCTAGCACCATGGTGAGTTAAAGGTAATTCTGCTTCAGTTTAATATTTTTAAGGTCAAATGATTTTCCCATTCTTTACCAATTATTGCACACCAGGTGCAAAGCGAGTCAAAGTGTCACAGCTTTGTGGAATCAACTCACGTCCCCCAATGACTTTAAGATTTACAGCAATTTCCAGCACCTCAAGCACTGTTCCAACTGACCAAAGCTTGGTCATTTCATAAGCACTTCTTTTAGACCAGTATTTAAGCTTACCTCACTTCATGTACTCTACAGGAAAATTTGTTTTTCTTAGTCTATGAATGGCAGTGCCAAAAACAGCTACAGAGAAAACAGTAAAGGGTATATAGTAGTATGAAATCCATGTGCTATCTACTAAAATAAATCTACTTACTACCTGTTATTTTTTCAAAACAATACACTTGAGTCTCAGATCTGTGAAAAATTGGAAATTATGTGCTTACATGTGATTTAATTTTTTTTTTAAAGTAAATTGGAGAGTTATAAAAGTAAAACTGAGCAACAGCATGGATACCAGGATATATTGCATAGAAAGCAAACAAGAAGTCCTTAGAATAAATGCAAATACACCTGTAGTATTCTCTGGCCATTGAACTGGCTCTTAGGACATATTTCAGAGTGAAGATGACTCCTGGCACACATTTAGCTTGGCAATGTACCAAAACAAACCTTTTAAAGTTATCCCCCTCTTATTACGGTAGCTTGGAAAAGAAATACACTGTGACCATTTATTTTTGTGAGCAAACCCCCCTTTTTGCTACAGGGCTTTATGACTATTTTAAAACTATGCTTTTGTTTTCACTGAGGCCATATTCAGAAATTCAAAACTACATGATAAAATTCACACATTTGCTAAATGAAAGCCCTCCACAGAGCTGAGAATAAGAACTGAGAAATATTATTCCTCCTAAACATACAAAAATGCAGATCATGCACAGTTTCCTTAACAAAATAATTATCATTAAACTCTATTATAATGTTTGTGCCTAATTTGTGAGATTCTTTGAATAAATTATCCTATTTTACACTACCTTGCTATTCCACTAGCCTGCTTTGCTCCAGAAGTTGAAGATTTTAAGCCTGAAATCCATGATGAGCAGGAGCACAGGACATTTTCTAACAGATGCTGTGTGAGGGAACATGAGTTTGGTGCCTCACTGCATGACAGCTCGGATTTAATATGCTGATTTGTACTCTCTGGGCTACATTTGTAAAACTTAATAATCTCCTTTTTGAGATCTCTTATTTGAACCCATAAATCCTTCCTCTCATGGAAATACCCCAAACACCACCACATTACTCTGGACAGAAATGCTCAAAGTGTGCTGTTACACCAGAGTACCGAGCCAACCCAACAGCTAACTACTATTAAGTTCCTGCGCTCCTGTCTTTCCTTGTGTTCATCCTATCCTGCCATACCAAACCTTCTCACTCACTCACTCTTTGATGCTTCTCCCCTTCACATAGCTAGATTAACATTTGCTAGTCCCAAGACTAGGAACCAGGTGTGTCTGCTGACAGGGGAGTGCATCTGCTTAAGCTACACAAGCCCTCTGAACTGTGTAACTCTGTCTCTGCAGCCTGATGAGACTATTGCCATCTCCTGTCTCTTTCCTACTGAGTGTAAAGAATCTCTGAATTCCCCAACCAGCAGTTTCCAAGTTGTAATGCATGGTTGATAGCCACAATAAGTGCTTTACAGCTAATCCAGCAAAACTGTATCATACACCATAATTATAAATGCCTAAATTTCACAGGTTTATAGCAGTAACCACTGAGAAAATTTAGGAGTGGGAAAACATCCTCAAAAACTTAAGGAAGCACCTAGTAACAAAGCTTGCCTATCTCGGGTCGTTGTGCAAGACCTGAAGAAAGCTCCCAGTATTTTCGACAGTATGGCCGACAGTGAGAGCACGCCCCATTCCTAATCCGTGATACTTCTCTCATCTTCAGCCAGTGTGGCTGGCCAGTGGGCACCACACATTTAATACACTTTAAACTGGACAGTGCAGCAGTTATGAAAGTTTTGTTAACCTTTTCAGCAAAGAAAGAAAAAAAAAATCACCAGTAACTTCAGTAGTTTGGTTCAAATTGAGCTGCCTGGTTACTTTTTTTTTTTTTTCTTGCCAAGCATGCCTTATTTTTTTCCCCCTTTAAGCCAACTCGCCCTCAACTCACTATGAAAGTCATATGAAGGAACAGCTTCTCTACCACATAATCTCCCCCAAAAGTGAAATGGTTTTAGTACTTACTTCCAGTGACAATTACAACACAGAACCAAAGAACTGTTATATATTAATCCCATTAATTTCTGAGTCAAAAAAGAACATACAGCACTTAACTACAAGTTTAAAATGAGATAATTCTACTCAATTTACTAAGCATACTACTATGCATATGTATTTATATAGATATACAGAGTATATATAAAAATATAAAACATATATAGCATATATATAATTTCTAAAAAAACTTCCCCAAAAAATGCTACTCAGTTCTTCTAAAAATCAAATCAGTTCTAATTTTACGACTAAATTTGGTGACTCATTTTTCCTTTGGTTCCAGGATTTTTCTGCAGACACCCCCAGAAACGAGGAAACTGCTTTGATTCCTGCTGAATACAAATGCAGTAAGTTGGATCTCTCAAAAGAGAGAAAAAATTTTAATTGTTTCAAGTGTTCACTAAGTGCAAGTGGAATCAATTGGAAAAGCTGCTGTATCTACAGCTCAGGGTAACTTTAGTCTGCAGCTTTCACTAAGTTGAAGTAATGCTCTGATGCAAGGTAGGGAGCAAAGAAATTCTGGCTACATATAAATTCAAGGAGGTAAAGAGAGCTTCAAACTTTGCTATGACCATCAGTCACGCTGTTGCACCTATTCAGAGCACCCTGAACACGCCCATGCCACGTTTCTGTCCTCCTCTCTTTCACAGGCTATTGACCCACCTCATCCACTCCTGAGTCACATGCGCACTACTCCCTTCAGCCCCTTTTTGGGAAGCTAAGGGCCATTAATATGATTGCTACCTGACTGGTTTCTAACCAGGCAGGCCAGTTTTACTGCTGTCTTAATGACTGCAAATGAGACAACTGCATTTTCCAGTTTTCTGAGGAGCCACTCCAGCAGGGAATGTGTGGAAACACTGGTACACAAACCTGACCACAGCCCTGCAGACTCCCAGCTGTTGCACCACACTGGTACCATACCCTTGGTGTGGCTGGTACCACTGCACATAGGCAGGGCAACTGAGCCTGCAAACCAATCATCTTTATATGCAATTTATCTTTTTTTCTTTAAAAAGTGGCCTGCTGGCATGCCTAACTCTATTTCTCCTCTTGCATGTCAGCAGGACAGTCAGTATCGCATTTCTATTAACAGCCTGCAATACGTTTTGAGAACCATCCTTCAGTAACAATCAGGGCTTCCTACCTCACCTTTCTTCTACCTTCCCTTTCACCCCACTCCCTATACACCCCAAATCCTCATTCCGAGCTATCTTGCTCCTGTTCATAAGGTAGGTCTTTCAGAGTGCCAACTTTTTGCGCTGCACCAGGAGGATGGGCAGAGAGGGAGCTGGGGATATTATGCTGAAGGTGTTAATGGCCACCATCAAATGGTTCTTTGATCTCCAGGCAATTACAGAGCTGGGCCTGCTAACCAGATGCAAGGGGCTCCTTCTTTCCCCCCTTTCTTCCTTCTGCATCCCAGACAGACAGAAATGGCATCAACTTGAGTGCAAGGCCCTATAAACCAATTATAAGTTTATTTTGAATTTAAAAAGAAGAAAAGGACTATTTTGCTTTTATAGAAGATGTCAGAAGGAGTTTGCAAACCAACAGTATGACTCTGAAAGAGACTCTCGTAACAACTCCCATCTGCTTAAGAGCTGGTTGAAAATATGCAATTTGAGTGCTGAAGTTTAACAACAGTTGAAGTTCTCAGAAGTTCTTATCACAGTCATATATAAAAAAGAGAATTTTTAAAAGCTTCAAACACTAGATGAAAAGCATATGAGATTGGTTTAGTGCTTTCTACTAATTAGTACTGCTTTTGTTATACAGGGCAAAGAAATGACAATTTTTTTCCTAAACTGGCAGTGAACAGCCAATTCAGTAAGCTGCGTTTTTGTTTTCTGTGACAGGGCAGTGGAAAAATCTCTTTCATTTATTAGGTCTGCAGAGACCAAAACTGGCTGGGTGTCAAACCTGCTTTGTAAAATCCCAGATCCATTCAGCCATGTGTAGATTCCATAATTCTTTATGACCTGTTATCAGTATCAACTTCACAAAAGATGAAACTTTGGTGTCTTCAACGAGTGTTACTGCAACCCTTTATAAAAGAGAGCAAAAACCTGAACTGACAGTTCAACACAGAAAGGAAAAAAAAAACCCTAATGGCAGTGCCAAATTAAATTATTATTAGATTTTTTTCTAGGCTTTGCATAAAGATACAAAATTAGGTTTCCTACAATGGAGAATAAGCTGTATAACTATGTAAATTTTAAAAACTCTCATTGCTCCATGCCCCACTGCATACACCTATGTTTAAGTGTCAGTTTCGTCACCTCATTAGTGACTGCATAGTAGCCCGAACTTGCCATGAGGTTGGCCTTAAGCTGAAAGGCCTGATGGCAACCTGAGATAGTAAAAAAACCTTTTTTTTTAGAAGGATGGGGCTTTTCAGACAGATAAAAACCTGCAGGGTGGAGTGATTGACTTGCTTATAACTACAAAAAGGATAAATTCCTAGATGGCTTTGATGAACTGAATAAAATGTGCTGCGATGTTAAAAAGTCACTTCTAATATCGAAACAGGTGCACCCTATATTATATCCAGGGAAGAATATTAAACACATCCAACATCACATTCTTACGTTTTTTATAGTAGAAGTTTATGAATAACAGCACTCACAACACTTTTTCATCTTAGACTTTGAATCTGAAATAACTAATTAATCATTTTATTCAACTGAAATACTCCTGGCTATGCTAAGATTCCTCTGCATTTATCTATACTGACAGCATTTGCTTGAATCTCCCCTTTATTTTCAGCAATGCCTTCTATTGCACTCTTTGAAGTAAAAAGAACTGCAAACTAGCTCACAAATGTTTCCCACATTATTAAGTACTGTAAATAACAATTTTACCATTAAACCAAGGAATTCTTGTGAAACATCCCATACGCTTCACATATGCTAGAAGTCTAGTATCCTCATTCCTTACTCAGTTTGCAATCTTGCATCTGACACATATGTAAACATTAGCAGTCTTAACAACACCTGTCCATGCAAGCTACATGTATTTATCAATACAAATAAACATGCATCCATGCATGTGATTTTCTTCAAAGTTTAATAAAATCCGCAGGGTCTTTAGGTCACCGAAAAGTATGTGTGATTTTTATCACCACCACATAAACAGCGTTCTTTAATACTCTTCTCTTCACTAGGCAGTCTGCAGATCACAGGAGCAGAGAGATTCTGAACTTAGTTTCAATTTCACAAGAGCACAGGGAATGTTACACAGCACCATTTCTCACACAGAGAAGAAGGGAATCTGTGCTCCTCACACACAAGTTTGCTACAATTCAAGCTTCATCCATAATTTGCTGATACTTTGAGGGTAAGGAGTAAAAATTTTAGAAGTAAACAGACACAGCATTCATGGATACAACAGAGAAACAATTTAGCACTGTTTTAGGAGTACGATGTTCAAATACTGCTCATTTAACATTTTAGAAAACTGCTGCAAAACATTAAAACTCTATCCTAATCTTTGTCCCTTGCTCAAAGCAAAATAGCTTTGTGATGCCTCTAAAAATAGGGAGGGAGTCGTGGGGGATGGGAAGGGGAGAGAATAAGAGGATAAGTGGGAGTGATAACCGATACACCATAATGGCAGTAATTTTAAAAAGACCTGCTATTCTTAAAACTATGGCTTTCCTAACAAAGTCAGGCACATTCTCAATTATCATATAAAAAAAGGTCATCCAGTACTTTTTTTGTGTACATGCACATGCAAAGGAAAAAAGGAAAAGTTCTGTTTCATCTGTTACCAAAACCATCATTCTGCAGTCAACACTTTTAATGAAATACAGGCCAAAGGATTAGTCAGAACAGTTTTATGGAAAACAAAGGAAATCTGTATGCAAATACAAGCCTACTACATAACTAAACCCAAGAGTGAATCCTGCTCAAGTACCTCCGAGTACTGTCCTACAAGGCTCCCTGCAACAGCTTCCATCACCCCAGCAATTAGCAGCAACTGTAGTAGCCACTGCCCTGAAGTTGAGAAATAATCAGAAAGGCATCATTAAAGCATTGAGTCAAGTATTTTAAGCATCGAACGTGTCAGCAATATAGTCCATGTTACAAGTCTTCAGAAAATTCTTTTTTTAGGGAGTGAGCAGAGAGGGGCCTGGCAGGGAATGCTACAGGGGAAGCTATTGGGCTACAGGAAAGGTTGAGGCAGCTACAAAGACAAGTTAATTGAAAGCTACAGTGTAACAAACAAGCAAAGAAAGTCAATTGATTGTGCCTATCACAGAGAAACTCTGCTGTGATGAGCCAGAGGCTGGCTTACGGATGGGCATGAGCATGGAGCATCACCAACACAGAGCTGCAGGACGGGCCCTGGAGACGCAGAAGCAGCAACTCAACACTTTCCATGGCTTAACATTAGGCCAATCTCAACTGGGGCTTTGTGTGAGTAAACATGACTCTAGGAGGTTTTTTTCAGAGGGTTATTTTTAAATATCTGACCATATGAGCTTCCTTGGAATAGGAAAAAAGGGGAGGCAAAACTAAACAGTCATTACAAATGTGTTTAAATATAACATTAAAAAAACCCTGAAAATACTTAAAACTTACTAGAAATGTTCACTTTCATTTTAATTTCAAAGTTGGCAACAGACCTGGAACAAAAAAACGTTATATTCTGACTGAGATGCAGCAGTGCGGAATTTCTAAAACCAGTATTTAAAACATATTATAAGAAGGAAAAAAAAACTTGCTCAGAATCTGTTATTCAGAAAAGCAGCAATTTGGGTTTGAGTCCTTGCTCAGAGACAGTCAATCACTCAGAGCTAGAAGAGCTTAAATGGACAGGCAATACTAATAAGTGCACAACAGGAGTTTGAGGCTGTACAGAGTTCAGTTAACAACAGCAACCTCAACAAATAAGGTCAGGAGATCTGACCTATAGTTTCCTCAAAATTACTTTCTCTGCAAGAAGCATCTGCACTAATGCCAAAAAGGCACTTATAAGTCTTTATCTACTTCTGTTTTAAACTATAGACATAAACACATCTAGGTCTATGTAAATCATCTCAAAAGATGCAGTGGGATGCTCAGAGGACATGGTTACAAGCATCAAGCATTATCAAGTGAAAAGGCTGAGACCCAGAAAGAAAACAATTATATCTCATGGCATATTTTGGGAATACTGGTACTGTTTGCTGGAAATCTAATAACTGTATTTTTCCAGCAGTACCTGTTAATATATTTAGAATCAAATTCCATAACACTACCTAAAATTACAAAGCCAGCACCTGCTTCAAAACATGCTTCCAGTACACAGAGAGAAGTATCTGTATATCAATCAACCTCAAATCAACTGTCCCTTTCTGTTTCCTTGGGATTCTTTTGGCTGTCACTATCAATAATGCAGGCAAAAAATTGCACAGCTCTGCCACAGTTCTGGTTAATTATCCATTTGCTGAAGTTTTTCTGAGAAAAATCATTTGACAAACGAAATGTTTTGACAATGAAACAGTAGAACTTGACAATGGAACACCACAATTTAAATATTAAAATTATATTATTTTATCTCAATATATGACACTTAGCCATAGAAAGAACGTGACTTTCTCCTAGCATGCACATTAGTTTTCATGGTTACTTTAATTGCTTACTCCCTCATCTTTCCTTAGTTTTCTAAGTTTGGACTTTTATATCATTACAAGAAACTGATTTTTTGACTTCAAGGAAAGTACACTCACCCCTTTTTTCAAATAATACACCCCAAAAAAAACCCTCAAACCAACTCACTCTTTGCCTAAACCCACCAACAGATGAAAAACACCAGAAAGACCCAACTCTGAGTGATATTTGCTAATACTTACAGGTTTACTCATTCTAATATTTGGATATTCAACACATTTTAATTTACTATGTGTACATCAGGATTTCTGGAATGAAAAAGCTTCTCTTCACATGGCAGAGCACTAAAAAAAATTTTATGCTATCTGTTCCAGACTGGTTTCCTTTCTGCTACGTACACACCATATATTTGAGATGATCTGATAACCTACTTCTGGTTTTGCACAGTTACTGCAGCTAATGAAGTTGCTGGTTGTTTATTAGAGAGGGAAAGAAGAGCAACATCGGCTTTTAACCAAACTCTGTGATACTGTATGAATCTTTCCCACAGTGACTGTTTTTAAATGTTTGTTTCAGTTTCAAAGCAGCAATTTTTTTTATGAGCTTCTAGAATTTCTCTCAAAGTACACAACTTAAAAAAAAAAAAAAATAAAATAAAAGAAGAAGTGAAGAAAGGAAAAACAAACCCCCCAAAAGAGCATGAACACTCAAACCACATGTACCATATGTGCACTAACCATCCACAGACACAGAATAAACCCCACTATTACATACACATTTGCGTATCAACAAATTGCGCACTTACTTGTATTTGCAATACCCCTACAGGTCCTGATCACATCTAAGAGCCCTTCATTCTAACCAGCATTTAGGTTAATGGTTGGACTGCTCTTTGAGGTCTTTCCCAACCTAAAAGACCCTATGATCTCTGGGTTCCCTCACTCCAAAGAGTTGATGAAAGGCTGAAGGCACTGAACAGAGACTGACAGGAAAATGAAACAAAACATGTAATATTTACAACAGAAGATTCGGAGTTCCAACCATAAATTAGCTTTCTTCATAGTTGTTTTATGTCTTGGTATTTATAAATAGTTACAAGATAATAGTTAATTTGGCAGGCATGCGACTGAGTATCTGCAGGAGACTAAAGCCATTAAAACCATCTGCAGACAGCAAGTGGAAGTAAGTGATCCCTGGGCTACTTCTTTCCGCTATTACCTTTGTATCTTGAAGAGACACTGCTGCCTTTGCATCCATACAAAACTTGTCAGTGTTCAACAGAGTTAAGTTATAAAAGCAAAAGAGGAAAAAGCAAAAAACTCCCCCACAAAATCACTTTGCACCTTTAAAACCAGGTTTCACATGACAATAAGTGTTATGACCTCACTAACTTTGTTTTCATGTAAGTGTGTCCCAAAAAAAGGCAAACAACTAGAGCACAGGAATAGAAAAATCAAGCTCTTGAGTTAGGACCTAACTGCGCTTGCCTGAGCAAATCAGTCTCCTCATATGGATGAATTATAATGCATCTAACCACACACATTCCAATTGTGCTGCCCTCTGTACTTCACCACAACATTCACTGTATTCAATGTTTTGTCTTATTTCCATTTCCCATTGTATGACTGCACACACCATTTGGTGCAGTATTCAGAAGTGTTCAGTGTCAGGGATTATTTTCATATGAGAACTTCCTATGAAGTTCAAAAGTTAGTTGACCTGCTTTGCTTACAGTATTATTTGTGTTTAGGATCAGCATTATGCATCATGCTTTCAACATGAGCAAGTATACAAACGTACGTGATTATTATGGAAACTTAGGCCCTTATTTTCCACTGCACTTAGGAAACAAATTTATTTACATATTCAAACCACGTAATCTCCTGACTCAAAGTACAGGTTCTCCTTGAGAAGACTGAGCACTCAGCATTTTTTGCAAAGCAGACCAAAGCTGAGCACATGCAACCAAGATGCGTAACATGGTGCTGACCTCCTAAAAAGCTGAATGACATCCGAGCATCACATGGGAAGCTGATGGCAGAGCCCAGCGCAGAATTCTGTTCTTTAAAGCTGCCTTGGTCAGGAGACCATTTTCTGACTGCAAACCTTGTCCAACTCAGCTTTAATAGACACCTACCACAAAAACCTGGTGAATACGGAAGCAACTGGAAATCAGATTTTGTATTTATATTGAGATCGCTCAGCATACATTATACTAACAGTTTGGCTTTAAATATTACCTTCTCCAACTTTTTGTCCCTTTTATGTGGGTTGTCAGCTTTACATGCCAGAATTTCTTATGCATTAAGTTTTATTTTTATATATATGTATATGTTTCTACCTATTTATATATTTTATATGTAAATAGGTTTCGATGTTTTATGTATCTATAAAAGACTACAGCCAAAATTTTATTGAAATATTAATCAGATTTTGGGATGGGGGATAAGGGAGCCAATTTTATAACTTAAGCAAATGAAGGCTGAAAGAATGAAGTATCCATTTGGGGGGAAAGGGTCATTTGATGAAAAATTTCTCAACTAAATGTGAAACAAATTGAAAATATACTACAGTAACTCCACTTTTTTGGCATTACATTTGTTGCTGAACTCTTTGTTCACGATCTAGCACAAGTTTGAAGACAAATGCAATGTGTAAATTACACAGCCCCAATTCAAGATGTCTGTGAAGTAAAAACAATAAACTTAATCCAAGTCTCATGAAAATCCTAATGATTACCGTGCTGGGGAACTCAGGATTTCATATGATAACATTTTCCACCTTCCCTTTTGGGTTCCCTTAGGAGAAGACTCACACTATTTACAGAGCACAGATTAGCAAACCAGAAGATCTATTGTGATCTATTGCTCTCTCTGTGTACTTCCCTGAGCGGAATGACTAGAAGAAACATGGGCAAAGAGCAATAGCAAATGTAAGTTTGGGGTTTTTTTAGACTAGACAGTTCTTTTAAGGAGAAGAAAGTCCTGATTCTTACTCCTTGATCCCAGGTCTGTGTATTTTTTTTTTTCCAATGGCTCTGGATTAAAAGAACAAATAAAACATTTTTAAAAATTCATAAGGGAACATTGTATTGTCCTTGCAGGGATACTGGTTGGGAGGAGGAGCTGGACAGCAACTTCTCCACTTAATCACTTACAGTTTATCTGAGCTCTGTTTCTGGAACACATAGTATTTAGCATGACACAAAACCTACTAATTGTTCCTCCAGGAAAAAAATCAGATATGATCTTGTCAAATAAACTATATTGGTTAGCATTCATTATATTACTGTGTTTTAATTCCTGGTTAATCAAGTCCTTGGTCAGGCTTTTCAAGATTTTATTTAGGGTTGGAGTTAGGCGGTTAAGATTAAACAACTTATCTTGCCAAGACAATATTCAACTTCTTGTCAGTATATCTAAATTTTCCACATGTGACAGGCTTGTGTGAGTGTGAGGGTGTTAAATAAAAAAGAAAAATCTACATTATCAGTACAGGTAACTCTGCAGATAATCCCACGAAGTTATGGACAGAAGTTGACAAACTAACCCACTGTACTTAATTACTCAACTGTTTCATAGCTACTGAGCCAGTACAGGTAAGGCAAGTGTTTCATCAGCAGCTCAAGAGTTCAAAACAGAGCATTATTTTTTTTTTTAAACCAAAATAAAAGAGAAAGACATTTTTCATTTTCTGTGTTGTTACCTGCAAAGCTACAGGTTTTTTCTTGGGTTGCTTTGGTTTTTCTTTTGTTACTTTCTACTGTCAGAAGCTTCTGATTCAGATTCATCTTCTCCTCCCCACACCCCCATCTTACTTTGATTTGTTTCACACCATTCCCAAACTGCCTTAATTCTCTTCATAATAGTCATCACTTTTAACCTGCAGTATTGGTTTCTTGTTGTGCGTTTTTCAAAAGCAACTCTTTTTCAAATCATGTGGTTTATCATTTGTGTATTTCACAATTTCTGTATGAAAATATACACTAATTTATGGGCACCTAGCTTTAGAGATGTACTTCCCCCTCCCCATTCCAACTAGTTCAGACTTTATCATGCCTCGAAACTTACAGCACTTTTTTTTGGTTGTGTGTTCAATCCTCCACAATGGAAGATTTTTATGCCTTTTTTCCCAGATCAGGGTGCAAAATATCTTTCCATCTTCTTGCCATCTCTATATTTAGAATGCCCAAGGTAATGGTGCTACCAGAGGAAAACCTAGTATGTATTCCTTAGCTTGAAATCTCCCATGATACCCTCCTCTTTTCTCTTCTTACTCATCTCTTGGAGGGTCAACTGCTCACATCTGTAGTGTGACTTTAGTAGATCTTCATCTTCCACGCTGTCATAAACATTCAGAATCGTTTCCCACAGGATTGTCTGAAAAATCACAGCTAAGTAATGACACCATTTCTAAAACAGATGTCTTGAATACGCTTAGGTCTGTTGCCATTTTTTCCAATCATAAATCTGCAGGTGAGGTGGGTTTTTATATATGTTGTTCACTTTTCTAACACGGGGAAAAAAAACGTATGAGCTTATACATACTTTTCTTTCCTATATATTTATAACCTGGATCAGATGTCCATATACTGGAAACAGCACTCTAAAAAGTCCACAATGACTTCCCAAGAGATGCCTTAACTTGATCCTTGATTCACTTTCATCTAGCTGTCTTTTGGGGAAGTTCACTTCCTTCACCACCATCTTTATTTCACTGAAATGGAAAGTGAACTTAATGGAAACAGGAAGATTCCAACCACAAAAAAAAAAAAATTTAATTCAAATGAGAAGCAGAAAGTGGCAAAACTGGAGACTACAGTGTTTTGCAGCAAAAGTTAATCACAGCTGTACTCAAATTAGCACAGCTACAGAACTACTATCTGCATACCAGCACGCAGGACATGAGAACTCAATCACTTTGCTCAAATTAAAAGGCCGACATTGCTGAAGTCCTCCAAAATGACTTTACTTTGCTGTCAAAGATACATTAAATCCCCTAAATTATGTCAACGTTCACTGACGAACGTGATCGCAGTTCCATTTAAAAGGTGGCTGGCTTGGTTTGATGAAGACATCAGTTAGGAAGGAAGGCAGTTCGTACTGGAATAGTTGGCACCCTGCATCTCTGCTCCAGTTTCTTATCCGCCCCCAGTCTTTTCCATCATTACCTACGTGCACAAAGATCTGCCATTCATTAGAGGGCATTATTAAATTAGTTTCATAATCTACCTCTGACCCATATAACTTAAAAAAAAAAAAGTCAAAATACCAACTTTATTTTCCTTATTAACAGAGTGAATAAAGCAGCAAAGCAGGACAATGAAATAAGTGCAGTCCACAGAGATACAAACAAGAGGAGAGTTACTGATCCCTTTCATTAGTAAAGCAGAGATGAGAAATAAGGAAAAATGAAACTATGATCTCAAAGTAGAAAAAGACCAATTTGAAAAAGACAGTTTACTATAGAAGTTCTAAGACTTTTTATACATTTTAAATTTTATTAAAACTTTTAAAACATAATAAAATTATAGAATCATTATGGTTGGAAAAGACCTTGAAGATCATCCAGTCCAACTGTTAACCTAACACTGTTTTGTTCACCACTGAACCATGCTCCCGAGCACCACAGCCACGTGTTTTTTAACACTTCCAGGGATAGTGATTACACCACTTTCCTAGATAGCTTGTCTTGTTGCAACGCCTAACCACCATTTCAGTGAAGAAATTTTTCATAATATCCAAACTTTCCCTTGCACAACTTTAAGCCATTTCTTCTTGTCCTGTTGCTTGTTGCCTGGGAGAAAAGACCAACCCCTACCTCACTATACTCTCAGGTAGCTGAAGAGAATGATAGCCTCCCCAAGTCTCCTTTTCTCCAGGATGAACAGCCCCAGCTCCCTCAGCTGCTTCTCATAAGACTTGTGCTGCAGACCCTTTACCAGCTTTGTTGCCCTTCTCTGGACACGCTCCAGCACCTCCAAGTCTTTCCAACAGTGAGGCACCCAGGACTGAACACAGGATTTGAGAAGCAGCCTCGCCAGTGTTGCATACAGAGGGAAAATCACTGCCTACTCCTGCTGGCCACACTACTTCTGATACAGGTCAGGATGCCATTGGCCTTCTTGGCCACCTGAGCACACTGCTGGCTCTTGTTCAGCCAGCTGTCAACCAGAACTCCCAGGTCCTTCTTCAGTGAGCAGCTTTCTCACCACTCTGTCCCAAGCCGGTAGAATTGCATGAGATTGTTGTTACCCTAAAAAACTATAACTAAAAGCAATAAATATCAGTTTATCACTTTTGCATTTCTGACTGACGTAAGAAATGCTTTTAATTAAAACCTTTCCAAGGTAGTGACAGTGTCAGAAACAGATATCAGACAGTTCTGAGATTTGCCCAAAAGGCTTTATCCCATCACACAATAAATGAGTTTCTGATTTAATAGGAAAACCAGCACATTTGCAGGCAAAGAAAATTCCCCTTCTTTCCAATTATCTAAACAAACAGATAACATTACAAATACGAAGCAGTAGTCTTATGGGAAAAAGCAAACAATCTCCTCATTAAAAAATGCCCTTTGCTAAGCACTTTTACATACATTAGAAAAGCGACAAGCCTGCTGATGCCATTATGCAACCCTTATGCACAAGTTGATTTTCATATACAGCAAAGCGTGATAAGATATTATCAATTATCTAATTGGTTTAAAGACTCAAAGAAGTCTTCCATATGTTCCCAAACAGAGAAAATAAAGACATCAAGTCCCTCTGCAAAACAGAGATGAGAGATTTAGCTTCATATACACCATCTGTAAGTGTGATGCCAGACTGATTCTTCCCAGAAAGCTGAAGCATCTTTTCCCTACAACTGCACCTAAGTACTTTTTTCACTACTGTATACAGAAAGAAAACCTTTCTGATCTGACATCTTGATACAAGCTACTTGAAAAGTCTTATTAGCAAAAAAATTAAAGCACTTATATGAAGGATTATACCCAAATAATGGGTGTTTCAATCATCCTACAGAATGGCTTTCAATGAGTTCACAAAATAATATTAACAAATAAATGAATTTGCAACCCTGTTCTGAACTAACTTTTATTCCTATCAGCTCTAGTCCATCATCTCAGACTAAGCTTTGACTTTACTAATGACAACGTAATGTAACGCATCTTGAATGCACTTCTGAAATCTAAAATAAAATTATCAGTTAATTCAACATGCACACAGTGAATTGCTGACTTCCATAGTCACCTTGTTTAACACAGATTGCTTAAGCTAAAGCTACCTGTAAAATCCATGCCTACTGAACAGTCATTCAACAGGCATTATGACTAACAAAGCTTACTCTACTACAGGTTTGTGCCATGTAGTTGGTTGACATTGTAAAGCTGTTCCCATGCTTTAGATATTGATGAAATCACCCTCACCTATGACAAATACTTTGGTTCTAACACCTTTTCTTTCTCAGTTCAGGCTCTAATAAAGTCTCTCTCCTTTACTTAACTTTCTGTTGTTATAAATGCCTTTGAGACATTTGAGATATTTGCCAATATTTATTGAAAGGGGCTAATAATTCAAAACTAACAAGACCCTGAGACAGGCAGACACCCTAATCACAATAATTGCTTTTAATGCAAAAACAAGTTTAAACACTGAATTTTTAAGTTTCCAGTAGTCACAAAATCCTTTCTAACAGAAGGGTATAGTAAAAGGTTGGACATCAGAAGAATTTCTTCATGGAAAGGGTTGTTAAACACTGGAATGCGTTGCCCAGGGAGGTGGTGGAGTAACTCCCTCGAGGTGTTCAAGACACAACCGAACATAGCACTCAGTGCCATAGTCCAGCTGACAACGTAGTGATCACTCAATGGTTGGTCTTGATCTCAGAGGACTCTTCCAACCTAAATGATTCTGTGATATACAGGGAAAGCATAGCACATTTTATCCCATTTGTACTGTTCTACTCACAGTTTTCAAAAACTGCTGAGAAAAGAAGCTGCACTGACTCACAGAAAGCCTGAAATTCTTGCTTTTTCTAGAAATTAAGAGTGATGTTGGATCTGCTACCTGTTTTGACCTAATCATCTCTCTTCTAAAACTTTAAACCAAAGCAATTGTTCTTCAAAAAGTGCTAAAACTCATAAGTTAATGCTTAAGGTTCCCCCTAGACTTTAACTTCATTAATCCACAGTGTTAATCAGACTGAGCTAGGTAAATCCATCAGGGTCACACCTTTAAAGCCTGGACTAGACAAGACCCAAGTCTAATATGAATTGAGTGGATAAATTTATTAGCATGCTTATTAGCATAACCACCTAGTAAATATCCCACTAGGTTTGTAAGCATCAATGGGTATAAAGGGCCATAATATGAACAGACTAAATGTTTATTTTAACAAAAGAGAGTGGTGACACTTACGTTGGGCTAAGTGAATACATGCCATTTAAACTCAGCACGCACTTTGCCTTTACCTGGACACAGGGTACCATCTTCCAGCATCACTTAAATGATAAAGGCCTAGCTTTAACAGCTCTAGATGAAACCTTCAGCAAGTTATTATCTGCAACTGGCTTTGGTTCTGAACTGATGATGACAATTCCGTGGCAGAGCTAAGGTCCCTGTACTCAGCATGAATGCAGTCCTGGTGTACAGTATTGCACCCAGAACACCCTGCACTCATTGTAAGACGTCCTGGCTTTATTTATCCCTCTTTTACTGAGGGATCATCATCTATGCTGTGCAGTTACCACAAATAATGACAAAGGGGAATACATATAACAGGAGAAGAGTGTGAGCAGAAAACTGAGATTTAACTGACTAACAACAACTTGCTCACACTGCACCAAGAGAGTTCACTTTCTCCAGAGTAAGCAAGACTTTAAAACTAATTCTGAGAAGAAAGGGCAACTCGTTATTCCTTGGACACTTCAGCAACATATGGGTGAGCGGTTCTGAAGAGGGGCAGGTGGATGCCATGCAGGCAAAAACCTGCATTCTCCTCTTACTACAGCTTCAGGTGCAACAATCCTAGAACTAAAGGATATAAGAGCATCCACAGACTACTTCATGAATGATTACAAGGAGGATTTAATTTAGTATTTCTATTTTTAAAAAAGCTAGATAGAATAATTCCTGATTACTTTCTGCACAAGTTCTCCAGCTTTTTGCAGTTGTGCAGTTTTATTTGAGGTTATAACACAACTGGGAAATCTTGCTGCCTGAAACTTTGAGGAGATTAAAATGCTGTGATTTTTCTAGAACTATCTTGCTGGAAACAATCCTTACATTCAAGCCTCTCTGAAGATGTTAAGCATGTGCCAAGCCTCCTATTTCAGGCTCATCTTTTATCCAGCTCCCTTATAAGGGCAATGTTTTTCAAGTGTGAATCAATCCACAGCACTGATTATATATTTCAAATGTCATGCTAAAATCCTAATTAAATTATTGAACAATTATTCAATTATTTCCCCTTAACTTTAGCAAAACAATGTGGGTTTCAGTCTCCCTCAACCCGTACTATGGCCTTTCAGAGGATGAACCAGAACTAAATGCAATGACCACATGATACAAAGTTGAACAAATGCATACTTTAATAGTTTTCTATTTTTTCCTCATCCAACAAGTAGTCCAAATAGACTACAGACCAGAAAGAAGGAGAATTTTTACTGGACTATAGAAAACGATGTCCTGATAGTTCTAAACTACATTTTAGAAAAATCAGTACACATAATTTTCCTGCAAATTTCCTTCAATATTGCACAAATGAACAGAGAAGACATAGCAATATGTGAGGCAAAAAAAAAAAAGTATTTCTACACACTGGCCTTCTTTTATTAGTTAAGGGCAGCTACCAGTTGTATGCATGTGGCTTCTCATGAATGATGTAACCAGCAGAATTCCAGTCTTATCAGAGACTTGAATGCTTTCCCACAGACAATGTACTCAGTTTTCCGTACTACTGAATCTTTCTTGTCTTGGCAAGTCATGAAACTTTGGCTCCAACCTTATGAATGCCCAGATCTGATAATATTTGAAAATAGCCAGATTTTCTACCATTGGCTATAATATTATTGTTCTTATACATGAAGGAAAGAAATTCAAACAAAATTAAAAGAAAATAATGCAAAAAAGTGGAAACCAAAACTTGTAAAATGCACTATATTCACCACCTTGTTGTTCCTTCACAGATTTAATATTCTTCTAGAAAACTTAGATATGCAGATCTCATTCAATTAGCAGGAGGTACCTATTTCTAACTCTAAATTATAATCTGAAGCCTAGCAGAGTTCTGGGGTTGGGACAGCAGGGGCATTGGTATTTTGGTCTGGTTTCTAATATATCGTTCTACAAAGTAAAAAACAGACAAATACACCAGCTACCCCAGCCCCAGAAAAACAAACTCGAGATCCTAAAACAGTAAGCATTTTCCATCCCTGACTACATCCCTGAAATAGCCCACCCTCACAGCCTCCTGCTCTTCAACATAGAGAAACTGTGGTTGTAGCTAAAAAAATTATTTAAGTCAACTGAAAACCAGAGAATTTGCTGTATTTTTAATTTGGCTATATCTTTATGGCCAAACTTTGCTTGCAACCTTTGCAAGTCAACTGTTTCAAGCAGATGGGAAATCAACACAGTACTCAAAATAGAGGCCAAAAAAAATTTGTTTAAGGCAGTGAAATGAAGAAAGCATTATTTTACTGAATCTCACTTATGCTAGAGAGTACTTTCTAAAAGAACCTATCAAACATAACCGAAAGACTTAAAACCTGAATTAACAAATACAGAAGGATAGACAACTGTCATTTTGCAGAGCAGTCAGGAATATTAATTTCCAAATCTACTTCCAAAAATTGTCATATTCCAATTCGCCCTCTTTTTTAAGATCTTACTTGTGATGAATTCACTCTTTCAACATTTGTAGCCTTCTCACCAAAAAATAGCTGTATTTAACTATTTAATGTACTGCTCTTATGGGCAAAATTTTGTTCAATATTTTATAGAACAAAAAGTTTGTGTGAGGATACTGGGGGTTTCACTCCCTCTGAAGGAGAACGTAGCTGGAAAAACTACAAATCCTAGGGTTTTTTTCATCCTTCTGCAGAACTGGGGTTGAGGGGGCAGGGGAGCAGGCAGGGGGATGTATGAGCAATACTAAAGAAATTCCAGATTCCTTTTCATAATAAAAGTTTATTTGAAAGAGCATCTTAGAACCACTGTATAATTCCTCAAACCTTGCTGTTGCCTAGTAAACCTGAAGAAAAGGAAGTTTCGCCATCTGTCTCAAAAGCAGACAACAAATACATATTTCTGGCCTCTTCTCACTTCTTTGCAGGACTATTCCCTATCTCCATCCAGGAAAGTCAGAGATTGGCACATTACAAAGGAATGTCATTGCTTAACTCCTTAGTACATCTCTTTGTATTTCAGTCTTCATGGAAACTAAAATCACCAAGCTTTCTCAATAAATTCATCATGCTAGAAGTAGATGACTTTTTATGTGAAAAAATGAGGAACACAGGAGACATCCCACAGAAGGGTTTGTACACAGAGCGCAATGACAACAATCTGTTCAGGAATGCTTGAAAATGTGTAAGTTTTGATCTATTTACATTCTTAAACCAAAGGACATAGTTTAGAACATAGAAATGTACAACAACTACTTAAGAATCAACATGGAGAGGCAGGAGTTAAACTGCAACATCTCTCATGCAAATAACTATCATGTTCTAGACAGGATTAAACTTTTTTTCACAGAACTGAACTATCCACATTCTTGTGATCATATTTGAGGAGCTGGTCCTTAATGCAGCTAGATATAACACGTCAGTACATAATTAAGTTTTGCAGGGACACAATACGTAACAGAGAAACCAGAGGTTAAAAAGGAGACTAAACGATGCTCTCAACCCAAGCAGCATCTCAAGAGATACTAGGGGATATATTTCCACAGAAAACTTTTCCTTTGGACACAGAACCAGTAACCTTAGGACCTTTCATTAAAATCCAGCATACCACACAGGTATTTGACTTAGAAAGTTGCATCAACATGAGTAAAGTCATCTTGCTTTTCAATAAACAGTCAAAATGAAATTTCTAACAAACACAAGGACTGTAATATTTTAGTGACATTAATTGCAAATTCCTAACTCTTTCTCTAGTCTCCAATGCCAATTCTGCCCCACAGACACTTCACTGGGAACTTAGATAAACAAGCCAAACAGGCAAGAAAGTCTAACACATTTGAGCTTGGTATACATTAGGTGCACTTTATGGCAAACATTTTATTATGTAAACATTTATGAATAATTTCTTTGTATTTAAATTAAAAATCCAAATGGAAATAGAAGGCTGCGTACCACAAGGGTTGTTTTAATTAGTGCAATGAAATTAATTCATGTTTAATGTCAGCCCATGTAAACAACCAGAACCTGTGCTTGTTTTGGGGGGGGAAAAAACAAAAACCAAAAACAAAAAACCCCCCACAAAACAAAACAAAAAAACCAAACAAAACAACAACAACAAAAAACAAACAAACAAAAACACACAAACAAAAAAACCCACAAAAATAAAAACAAAAAAAAATCCCAAAACAAAAAAAACTAAAAAGCCATACAACCATATTGGTGACAAGCAAGATGCCCATACAAAGGACACTAAGAAATATGGAGAAGTCTATTACAAAAACACAGTTTCAGTTTTAGCAGTGTTTTGGCATTGGTGGAAGTGAATTAGCATTACAGCAAGCAAATTCACCTGAAAAGCAAAAAAAAATTTTAAAAAGCTAGATGTGTAGTCTTTATTAGCAATGATACATACTAAGTTGTTCCAGAAAGACCTTGTCATTAGAATAGAATATTTTCATACTCCAGCCATATAGGTCCCAGAGACTCAACCCACATTTTCTGATTTCTACAACAAAGAGTGTTATTAGCTACCAGCATCATCAGGAATGCAGTACTACAGTAACCATACTTGAAGAAACCTTTAATCTAGTTTGAGAAAAACAAGAGTATGGTGAGACTGGTATGACAAGTTAATCAACTTTTAAGCTATTAACCATTAGGTTCAAACAAGACAGCTCAGCTAGTAAGCTCACAGTCCTACATGTACAGAACCTGTGCTGAACTCAAATTAATACAAGTATTAAATGTTCAGTTTAGTCTGCTTATTCCAATTTATTACTTCAGTTTAGTCTGCTTATTCTAATTCTCTACTTCCTTTTGTTTTCATTTGATTCATATATCAAGTAATGCATAATTTCATAAGATTTAGCTGCTAAATTAAAGTCTCAATGGGGTTTTCTTTGCTACACAACTCCACCACTGGATTCTTATTAAGAGCACAGATTCAAGAGTTACTTTACTAATATGCTGCTTCTCAAAAAATCAGTGCTATTGGGTTGGAGTTATGATTTTTCTATGTCTTAGCTTTTTCTCCAAGTTGTATTTAACTGTTGATTTTAATAAAGCATTAAAATGTTCTTCTGTAGTCACACACAGTTCAGTCTTATAATTCCTAGTAATCTTATGACTTAATTCCTTACATTCCTGTATGTAATTTTGCTATGCCACAGCCAGTCTAGCTGCAATGGGAGCCAAAACTTCTGTATACAGATCCTCTGACTACGCCTCTTATTGTTGCCTCCTTTGCCATCTTTGTATGTTCTACTAAAACAATACTATTGCATATATTTTTACTTTAGCTTATACTTACAGTTGTCTTTTTCATAAGGTACATAACGAGAACAATGTGCACAGATGAGGAACACATCGATACAAACAAGAGAAATCCTGTAAGCTTCTCAAACACAGAAAAACTGTACTGTATTTTTAAAAATCCGAGGGGTGGAGGGGGGCGTAGGGTGGGGCTTGCTGTTGAGTACCAATATGCAGCTGCTTAAGAATATCATTCCTGCTTCACCTGACCGGATGCAACATAAGCTGGGGTATTCAAGAAATGTCTTCCAGAAACCCCACAGTCAACTTGCCTGCAACAAACCTCTGTTTCCAACTCGGTTCCGACAACTAACACCTCTCCTCTCCTTACATACAAAGGCTGGCTGCAGTACTGCCATTGATTTCTTTACAACATGTGTGCACTGAGCTTCCAGAGATCACAGGTTAAATAGCAGAGATAATCCTGTTGCAGTTATCTGTTATTGTGTTCACATAAATGTTGATTATGTTGGCCAGGCTGGTGGAATAAAACCATTTGCTCTTCCACTGCATAACTGTGGAGCCCTGTGTGCAGTTCAGCTAAAAAGCTCAATGAAGGTGGTAATCCTGACAAAGAGCTCTATTTTCCTATACCTGCAATTCCTTCTGTTATTTTGTTTACTAGCGGCTTTATATGAATGACTGCATCAGTAAAATCTGTAACCTTCAGGAATATTATGTTCTGAAAAGCTTTTTTTAAAGTTGTTAAGATTAATTACAAACATTGTGTATCTCTTTAACTTCAGAGAAATACAAATGAAAAAAATACCTGAAAGACAACTGAAGTATAATTTTCAGAAATCCTGAATAATTTTGAATTTTTCATATATTTTTAAATGAAAACTTTAAAACTCCTCAGACTTCAGCAGCACTCTTCTCATCAGCTTGGTTTTCATTAACTGTTTTACTCTTAGATCTCTAAACAGCCACTCCAGAAATCAAGCTACAGTTAGTCACTGAACATGCCTGCTAGATGAGATTAGGAGAGTTCCAGATGTATTCTGATTAAATCTACACACACTAGACAAATTAACTTTCACTACAAAATTATCAAATATATTTGACTTTTACAACTAGAATAAAATTGTTCGTTTTCAGCATGGTTACTGGGGGAAGCAACACATGCCTGCCAGTTGCAGATTTTGGACAAACTGGCCAATGTCCACTAAAGTTGAAAACAGGAGAAAAGCATACCAGATATCTGAGAATTTTAATGAAAATCAGGAGCAGGTAACTCAGACAAACTCCCTCTTTTTTTATTTTTTAAGCAAATATTTTGGTCATTCTCAAAGACCGTATTCAGAATTTAAGCCTCTGTCTTGCAAGGTTTATAGGAAAGTTAATAGCACTCTGTAGGGCTTTCCTATTATTCTCAGGACTGCTGTTTGCAGGGTAGTGATTTCTGCATATTTGGAAAATAGTATAATCTTCTAGTACACATAGTAATTCTTTGTCCAACATTTAAGTACATAATACACACACGCTAGAATAAAAACATCAAAAAAATTTATTATGCCTAAACCCACCAGAAACTGTGATATGCAAACCCTGTAATTTCAGTATTTGCTTTTTAAAAGAATGAATTCCCTAGTAATTTTAGGACATTTGTTTGCCGAAGTTGAATTTGGCCCAGTGTGAGCCAGGCCACTGAGATGAAAATGCCAGGCATACCCAAAAACATCATATCACAGTATCTTTTCAACACAGTCTCAATGTCAAACAGCAACAATGAAAAAAAGAAATAAAACAAAGACCTATTGAGGTCAATGGGACATTTCAAATAACACTGCTATGTACTTTCTAATGAGACTTGTTAGCAGCCCTTATACCTCAACTGTCCAACTCCTTTCATCATAAAGGATCTTGAAAGCTTTTCAAGCAGAAGTGCCTACACCTCAGTGGTTTACAGGATACCTTTGATATTCAGTAGAGGAAATCCCCATGGGCTATATAACTGTTTTCATTTTGTCCCATGAAATTCCGTTCTCTTCTGGATGATGTATGTGCTGTTAAAATCCAAATTTTTCTCCTTTCTTGCATTCCTGCAAAATTTTTGGCAGCAAACCATAGTCATAGCCAGCGGTTACAAAGCTGGGCTCATTTCACCAACAAAGCAGCAATGGAAATGCCAGAATCTTTTTAACTGGTCAGCAGAAAACTCTTTCCTCCTGTGTCCTCTCAATTTACCTTCCAAAAGTCACCATGCAGGTCAGAAGATCCCTTACCTCCAACCATGACACAGTGATCCTAAAAAAACAGAATCAGCATGCAGCTATAGCAGGCGATACTCCACAAGGTGGTAACAAAGAGAAACATTTTCTTAAGTCTTGGAGGAGGGGGAAAAAAACTGCGCGATCAGTCATGACCAGGATTTTTCTCGCCCAAATAAATTAAAACCTAAATCAAAGCATCCGTTCTACCAAAGACTAATGATAGACAATTTTGTAGTTCAGTTGAATACTCTAAGACATCAGGGCTACAACTCAAAATTAAAACCTTATTGCTACCCACTTACTAAACTCAGGAATGTTCCTGCACAAATTATTAGAGAATGTAAATTAGATTACACACTCTAGACTTTAGAACATGGGAAATGGTAGCTTGACAGTCATCAGTGCTGCTTTGGATATTCTACCATGTCATGCAAATACATTATGATTGAGTTTTTTACTTATGTAACACCATTCCTTCATTAACTTCAACTTCTTTATTGTGAAGAAAACAACATACAAATGTCTGAAAAAGGCAAATGAGTACAGCAACCAAATACAAGTAGAGCAGGACCACTCCCACTGTAGCAATTTCCAGATGAAGAAGTTACACTCACTCACATACTCTCAATTCATTGCCATAGGAAGATTTCTTCCAGTAAAATGTTTTTGTTTCTAAGATGCCAAATACTTTTTTCAGTATTAAAACTTTAGTCTAGAGAACCTTGAACTCTTCATTTCCTTTTTTTCTCCTCCCCTCCTTCTTCAGAGCAGAGAAGCACAGATGAAAGGTTTATGCTACAAGAGTTCACAAACAATGGTACCACCAGAGCAGTATGCAAACTACATCCCTCTGCCTCAAAGGGAAGGATACACATAGCTTCACCACAGTTTAAAAACCATTGCTAATTTTATTTAGTGCCCCTAGTTCTTGGGCTGGTGTGATAAATAAAGAAAATAAAAATCTATTGAAAATTGTCCTGCTTTCAATTTCCCTCATATCAACCTCTCCCCTATCCTTTCTAGTCATAGGACAGACAGAAGAGGTCCATCTTTAGACACAAAAGCAGAGCTGATCACACTGAGTAAAATAAGAAAGAATACTACGGGAATCAGCCACAGCCCTCATCCACAGCTGGAGGTTTCAACTGATCCTACCTCAGAAACGTTCAGGCCTGCAGGTGTTACCCATTCAGACAGATCACCTCAAGGAGAGGCCAAAACTATCTGAAATTTTCTTCTTATCGCTTCAACTACCAACACGAAGAGCTATCCCTGCCATCCGACCCTCATTCCCAAACTCGGGAAATTTACCCTGGAAACACTGACACTAGAAACACAGAATGGCTGAGGTTAGAAGGGACCTCTGAAGACCATCTAGTCCAACACACTGCTCAAAGCAGGGTCAGCTAGAACAGGCTGCACAAGACAAGGTCCAAATGGGTCTTGAGTCTCCAAGGATGGAGATTCCACAAACTCTAAACACAAGAACTAAAGTCTAAGTAGGTTTTTCATTTATGATGAGCCCAGCAACACTATTCTGCACCCTGCTGCAGAGTTTGGACTATGAATCATGCATCCAACTTTGGGATTATATATGCCTCAAAGCCACTTAAAAGAAACATGCTTTCCTGAGCAGTCACCAGACTCTCCAAGAAAAACTTATTCTCGGCTCTATTTATATTCACATAATCTGTCTATGGGCTAGAGCTCAGTGGTTCTGTATGGTGTGATTAAGATGTTCAAAGAAGTGTTTACACTTTTTAAAGAAAAACTGATAACTGCCTTCTGCTCTTCTATGCAATTCTAAAAGGGAGACAGACCTGCTATAGTTCATAGCATGCACATTAATGAGAACAGCTTAACAAGACTTCAGTAACTCAGTAGCTCACTTGTGGAATATCAAAGGAAACAGATCTTCCCATATGATATCCATGGCACCTCAACAGGAATTTTCAGAAAGCTTGACTAAGTCCTGGCTACAGCAATCAGAGACCTCGGCAAACAAGATGCTGGAATCTTCCTAGGTCTTTCAAAAGTGACTTATTTTGCTTTGGATGTCCAAGAAGTGAAGGAGAAAGGCAGATCATTTCAGTACTGTGCTCCATCAGCCCTTCTTATGCAATAGGAGAGGAAAGTAGGAAGACTTCCCAAAGTATCTTTAACAAGAAAATTTCTTCAGGAGATGCTTAAGTGAAGGCACATCTAAGAGGAAAAAATAGCACTTCTTCATTACTACAGAGACTAGATATACACGGATAAAACTACATTGGTGGAAGATTTCAGACCTGCATCAGACACAAGGCAGTCTTAGAAGGAAACGTCTTTACCAAGAAGTACCAGCCTATCAACATTAACACCGCAGAAACAGTCATACTTTGATTCACTCAAAGATGAAGGATGCAGTACTGACTCCAAGGTATATAATCCTTAACAACCTCACAGAACTGATGTAATTTTGACACAGGAGGTGTGACTGCTTAGAGAAACACTCATGAATTCTCTTATACCCTTGTTTAGCCAGTTCTGTGACAGCACATAATGCAGAGCCACACCTGGGCATCTTTGATCTTTCCTGTTTCAGAGAGGAGTAAGCACCAGCCTAGACAGATGGATGAAGTGGGTCAGTGTTTCTTCATGGCATGAAGTTTCTTTCAATCAACAGATCTCCTGCTCTTGCAGCCACAACATGACAGAGGAGATTTCAAAGCAGGACTGTTACTGAGATGGCATCTCAGAGTCACACCAGCTTTTCATGAGCTTTTCCACTACGAATCATTTTAGACAGGTATTGCAGACTTCTCAGAAAGCCTCACAGACTTCCCACACAGTTTCCATTGAGAGTTTAGGAAAGAGGAGGGGTGGAATGCTAGAAAACAGGCCCTGTTAATAACTGTCCTACAGCAAGATGCATTTCAAAGACCAAATACTTAGGTTTTAACTACCCTGCTTCTTTAGGGCTGCCCCAAGGCCACCAACAAGACAGGACCTGCTTGCTCTGCTGATAATGAGATACAAAAATCAGGTGCAGTCACAGACAGCACCCTCCAGCACACACTCAATCTCAGGCACCTCAGCAGCCTACCATTTGCTTGGCACAGGAAAGACATACAGCCTGGGCAGATCACAAGACAGGGGTGCCTAGAAAAGGAGTTTGCAGGGTAAAATTTGCACATGGACGTTCTCAGGTTATGTACCTACTGACTGCTATCAAACACAGACCATGAAAAAAAATAAAAGCCAACAATTTATGCCTTACATCATAGTAAAAATACAAGAGCTTAACTAGCAAAAAGTGACTCCCTAGCAAAAGTGACTGCTAACTACCTTCAGGTAAAGAGGAGAGCACAGCCATCTGCGACAAGGGCACAGCTGATGCTGCTTTATCTGCTGTATCTTAGCTGGAGTGCAAAGCACAAGCACCAGCCCTGGGCAGCTGTGCACATCTGGTATCCTGCATGTACAGCTACCATGGGCAATCTGGGCACACACCCAACATACCAGGTTTCAACTCAACATGAACACGATGAAATAATTACATAACAAGAAATTGCCTTTCAAAAATCAAAGCCAAAAGCCCCTAGATTCAAGAGGTCTGCTAATGTCACAGAAATAGCATCACAGTCAGACTGAAAAAATGCCACTATTTTCAAGTATTTCTAGTCTTCTCAATGAAATACATGTGAGAAACTATGAACCAAAACCTGAAAGCTCTCAGTACACAAGGAACTCAGATGTCATTCTATCCCTTTTCAGACCGAACACAAGAATAAATTTAACCACATTAACCTTTCTAAGTTACTATTTGCAGTTCTTCTTCTACTTTGATAATCTTCAAGTTGATATGTTCATAATAAGCCGTTAGAAAAGCTTGGCTTGTTCTCATTTTATTAATGCTGAATCAAGGAAAAAAAAAATAGCATGCCTCATTTCCAGTTCAGAAGATAACCGTATTTAACAAGGTGTATGTTACTCTCTTAAATGTTATGTAAATGTTTTCTTAAAAAAAAAAAGAATGGATTTGATTGATGCTTTGAAAATCAGGGCCCATCAAAAGTCCATATGTGGAAATGTATTTATTCTCATTTTTAAGTGATTCCACATGTACAGTCACTCAAGTACAAAAACTTACATTTTCCAAAAGAGCAGACCAAATATTAAAAAGTTGGAAAAATGCTGTAATAGTAGAAGATTTATCTTAGAAGAAAATCATGACAGTCAGTGTTATGATTTTTATAGTACTAACACTATTAAAATGCATGTTCATGCAATGGCCAAAAGAATTATACTGCAGGCTTAGAAATAAACATTAAAAAGCAGCAGTTTCCAAACACTGGTCCAAAATGCCATGGTTGGCACATGGTTCTATTTGGAGTATCTTTCCTGTATGTCTCCCTTAGAAATGCTCGGTGGTCTTGAATATGCCTGAAGGAGGAGAGCTGTTCCATTGCTGAAAAATTCTGGAATATCCTGGCTCAATTTGAGTTAAAAAAATGAACAAAATATGTTTAAGAAGTGAAACAGTTAACCTTTTGTTTCCAAGGAATTCAATACCTATTAGAGATTCTACAGAAACAGTACCTAAGTAAAAACTAGTAATTTTTCAGTGGTGTTTTCAAACATAGTTAAGGTATTTTGGCAAACTGGTGTCTTTGGAACTGTGTTCCTTATAGTCTGAAAGGCAGAGGCTGCTTATACTAATCAATTATTTAACCCTTTTTTATATCTGAAAAGCAAATATAAGCTCTCAGTTTTTCAAGTCCTGAAGGTCTTCTCATTAATTAGCTTTCTATGCCTATTAAAAGATGTTTTTTAACATTATTAAGACAAAGTTTTGTTTCAACAGGAAACACCATTTTGTTCAACATTTAAATTCATAGTTTAAAAATCTAGCTGGAATTCTATAGCAGAATTTACTATCCTTGGCAAACAAATCAGAAGCATTATTTTATTCTTTAAATAGACCTTAAACTCCACACCCAAGTGAGAATGTAAAGTAACAGATTAGTCAGAAAAGGACTGTCTTTCATGTGCCTTAGGTCAAACAAGACACCACAAGCACAGGAAGCAAACAGGAAGTTATCTCTTAGCTTGAGCCAAGCCCAAGCACAGGAGCAATTCCCACCCACCTAAATCAGTATCGTAACATTCATTTTGGTGCTAAGATGGCACACTAACCTTCCAGGTAGACACAATGGTCATTTGAATGTCGCATGGATCTATACATACACCAGAGTATGTAGTGGATCATAATTTTACACATGGCCGACAAATAAACCCATATTAAAGGGTCTGTCCATGTTCAGAAACAGCAAAACCAAAACACCCAAAATACAGGATTTTCCACAGCGTTTCACATTCAAAAGCTATCAATGGCTATAGACAACCTGATTGCAGAGCTATAAGAGGAGAAAAGGATGCTGCTTGAATAGTCTCACCCACCTCCAGATGGGCTTTAGGGATTTCAAATTGCTAACAATTTCACTATCATTATTGCTATTAACTTCTTATAGCCTCATAACTACTACATCCTGGTAATAATATATTGCTCCAGAACTGAGCTTCTAGTCTTCCTGGTACCTACTGAGTTTACCTTTCACTTTGTGGCTTTCACATGATAAAAGCCAATGCACTTTGCCAAGACACACATCTAGGACTGGCAGTAAGTATGTATGTTTCAGACTGTATGTTGTACTGAATAGGCAGATTTACATGCCTAAATCTGGGGGTTATTCCTAACTCAGATGCATCTTAAGCTAATTTTTTTTGCGGTTTTTAACATATGAAATGCTACTGTATCGACCATCCATGATGGCCAACGTAATGAACTCTTAGACTACAAAACCTTCGCACATGTATACAGTCCATCAAGAAAAAAAACCACAAAATCAGAATAAAGCTTTTTTTCCCCCTTAATAAGTTTCAAAAAGTATTTATTTAAGGTTAAATTATTATTTGCTTCCTGTAATAGCAACTTTTTCAAAGTTAGTTAAAATGTTTGCTGTTACAACCTCTACGGGTTGCTAAACACTTTCTGGGTACAAAGTCACAAGTTCTGTGGAATGCTGTTCTGTGTACTCTGCCTCTGCCAGCACAACTTCCCTAGGTAACACTTGCACCAGACCAACACCAGCTATACCTGGGGAGTTAAAGGCCTGTCTGTGCGTTTAAGTTTTGTTATCAACAGAACACACAGAAGGTTCCACTTGACCACTCAAAGCATCATCTGGGTTTTCCTATGGTCACAGCAAGTGCTATGTCAGTGCATCTCTTCTGTGCAGTCAAAAAGATTTTGAAGATAATCCAGTAAGTCAAGTAATCACAGGCTTTGTACAGAATTTAATAATAATAATAAAAACCCCAGAACACAGTTTCCCTACTCTGTGATACAGTGAAAAGGCATGGCAGCACTCCATTTTAGAATTCATAGTTTTTCGTAAAAAACGTAAAAAGGGTTTTTTCCCCAAAATATTTTAACATATGTTGTATTAGCTGTTTAACACATAAGACGAACCTGAATGTTTCAAGCAGTTATTTGAAGTCCCACTTCACAAGGACACTTGTTTCAAGAACTGAAATTTATTGCATTTGTGTGACAAAGAATAGAAGTTTACATGCTACTGTATATACTTGCTACTAATAGCACAAGTTGATGGAAGCACAGCGTTTTTATATAGAATAATACAACATATGTTAAAACTTAAGGCTGAGATTACTGGCTGAACATTCCCACAGAACTTAAACTGTGCTTCATAACATTCAGAAAAGCCCCTGACAAATAAGTCCTCTTCCAGGGCAACATATCCCATGTCCGACAAATTCTGCAATGTACAAAGGGGCAACCGGCAAAGATTGCTAAACATCCTAAAGGTCAATATCTTTGCACAAACAGCACAACCTAGAGAACTAAGCACGGGACTGGCAGCTGGCAACTCTTCAGCTTAATGCTGCTGCAACCGATATGTATCTTCCTGTTTTTTTAAATGAACAAACCGATGCACAGTTGTAATTACAGAAATTTTGTAAAATCTCTGAAGAGTTCTATATGTTCCAGTAAAGCAGGAAAGCGTATCAAGGAAAAACAAACCATTACTCCCTCAATTTTTAGGAACCTTGGCAGTTAAAAAAAAAATAAAAAAATTGAAATGTGACAATGTTTTTTAAAAAAAGAAAGCATTTCTAGTTCTTCCATGAGCTCAGAATACATCCAAGGGGAAATTCTTTTAAAAAACCACTCAGACATAAATGAATAAGCTAAAATAACTAAAATGCTCACACAAAGCCCGAGAGCATGATACAGGTATTAGAAACCTAGGAACTGGAGCAACTGCTCCAACTGTAAAACTTAGCATTCTTATTAAAAAGATAATATAATTTTGGTTTGCTTCTGTCAAAGAAAAATATAAAATATATACTAGAGTCCTCTAAACAACTAACTCCACAAAGCAAACTTTTAGACTATTATCAGGTTTCTTTTTCTTCTGGCTTATCTTATAACAGCAAATGAGAGGTTTTAGGAGACAACGTTTACAAATATCATGAGAGAATAGCTGTACAAACAGATTTTAAGAACATTTCTCCTTGCAGTCATTCAGAACACAGAAATCACAGATTACTACATAGGGCCTCAAAAGGTCTTGTTTATATACTGGAGGTGCCATTGGAATTCATTATTTCGACATGCTTTAAAAAAGCTCAAGCATATCCTTATGATAGTAGATTTGTTCAAAATGCCATCAGAAACAAACACTGTCGTACCCACAGTTTATACTTCAAGAAAACTCTCCATACCTAATGCACATAAAAGTTAAAATACACAGTTCTACCGCCAAGTTGAAGAGCACCCTGACCTCTAAACTCTAGAACCCTCATTAGGGTTTTCTACATGCACATACAAAAATAAAAAGTAATTTTTTTTAAAAAGGGGGGAGGGGAAGGAAAGAAATCTTTAAAAAAGATCGAGTATACAAGGCTGTAGCCTTGAACCCCGTTTTTACGTGAAAACAAGGTAATACAGTTCTGAAGTACTTCTGACAGTAAGAAGAAAATGTTAGCCCATACCTGATGTTAACTCAACAGTTGGAACACATAGTTGGTTTGGCTGAGATCTCTCCCTCTCAGTATTGTTGATTTCTGCCCAAGAGTTAATTTAAAATAAGCAGGTCATATATTTACCAAAAGTACAAAAAACACGTAACAACCACAAGTCAAGTTCAAGACAGGTAAATTTGCACTGATTTATAGAAGTATATTTTCTTTTTAACCCTGCAAAGAAATTAAATGTTCTAATCAGCAAAGGTAGATAACTCTCAAACCTGTGTGTACACAAACACAAAAATGGAAAGAAAGGCAATGCAGTAAAACCTGTTCCAACACGCTGTACATTAGAAATCTGACTCTCGTATTTCATAATAGCCAAAGGAAAAGAAAGATGCAATGAAAAGCAGGTTAGGAACAAGGTAGAACAAAAACAGTAGAAACCTTCCACACATCACAGTATTGAGGAAACCTACTAAAACACATTTTTGTAGTTTCAAAAGGTCAAGAAGAAAAAACCCAGAGGATTTAGTCTTAATTCTGTCTTTGAACATGCACACACACACACGTCCTTCACAAGTGTCCTTGAATCTCAAATTAAACGCACCTTCCCCGCAGATAATGAAATTTGCCCTATCAGACAAAAATGTTTGGCTAAAGATAGATAACTAAACCAAGCATCCATAATTCAGTAGAAAATATTAATATGTTTGAAAATGGATTTACCGTGAGGTTTTGAACTTCACGTATGGCAGTATTCTGAAATTACAGAGCTGAAGAACAACAGCACAAGAAAAACTCCAGCAAAAAGTAATTTCAAATACAACCAAATACTCAGGAAAACTGCTTGTCCTTTTGTGTACAGCCCATTCAAAGATGGCATTCCAATCACAGCTCTGTTGGGCTATTTGTACAATGACAGGTAATTATTTACACACAACTTTTCAGAGCAAAGATAGACATAACATACAGTTAAGAAAGGCAAATGAAAGGCAGCATCAATACTCTCCGAAGCACTCCCGATGTGGAAAGCTGCTTTCACAAGAACTCCCACTAAATTACAACAGCAAAGGAATCATCCCTGGACAGCTGGGTTGATATTTTATTCTGCTATTGGTTATATTACATTCCTGATGACAAAAATTGTTGACATTAAGGTTGAATAGTAGAATTTGCGCTAGAAGAAAAACCGTCTTACATATCCCTTCCAACATTTTTTCACTACTGACAGCACTTGAATGGCCCAAGAACTTTGTTTAAAAGTTCAAGTGCAAGACAGATTGCATCAAATGCAATCGAGGAAATGAGTCTTATGCTCTGCCTTACAAAAGGTTGTTTTATCTGCTTTTCATTGACACAGGCCAGTGGTACTTTGTCATTGCATTTGAAATTGTCCACCTATTTCTTCTTTAAGTTTACAGTTCCTAGGAAATGCATAAATTCCAGGCCAAAATGTTTCAGGACTTCTTTTTCCTGAAGGCCAACGGGATGAGCTCACACATGTGGCTAAGTGCTATATTAAGGAACAGGATTAGTATCTGAAAACAGATCAACATCATCATCACCGCTGGACAGAATAATTGAAATTACTGCACCATCATTCACTGATAGGCCTTCAATCAGCTCTGAGCATCGCTAACATGGTGCCTGAGAACAAGACCAGGGCTTTAAAAACTCAGTTGTTTTCCTAACAGCGTTGTCACTGTTGCAAGACGTGACTTGGAAACCTTATGAGGTGCAACTGAGTACTTACTCAGCTGGAAGTAATAGAGTGATACTTTCACAAGAGCCCTTAAAAACCAAGTGTGCAAGTGATGTAACACCAGTAGATAGAAAAAGGACAGGAAAACAATATGCATAATGGAGGAATAAAAGGCATTTATGTGAAAAGCAGAATTGTTACTCTAAAGGTTTGTTCTCCAGCACCTGGTAATATTTCAGTAACATCCATTTGTGTATTACACTTGGGAGAGCACTAAACACTCATTTAATTTGTAGAACAGTACTAGATGCAACAGCCCAATCTTTCCACTTCTGCCAGAGTTTATGACAATTTATTTATTCGGTTATCTGAATCAATAGGCTGGACCTTTAACTTCTTACACTGACCAAATCCTGACACACTTGAAAAGTATATAAACATGAAATTCACATAATTATGTTGAAACAACGCCCTGCTAAAACAAACACAGAAATTCATGACTATTGAAATCACTGTTTCAGCTCTCAATTTAGCATATCTGGAAACAGAAACTTTAGAATATACTTTTGCATGAAAAATAAGTGTCAGTCTTAATTTAGAACTTCCTGGCTATTACTGATGTAAACAGTGCAACAGAAATGTATGTACCTTGAGATTGTAATATCTTAAAATAAAACATGTTCCTAAAGTATGGTTATAAAAATATCCATCTTAGTATGTGTAGTCATATATACCAATTAATGTATTTACAATGGAACTAACATGCCATAACAGTTTCTTTGCCAAAAACATTTGTCACTTGGGTAGAATAAACAAGTATCTTAAGTTTTTAAAGCCTTCTACAGTTCAAAATTGTCATTTTTATGCCCTTCCACATCCCTCTCTTCATTTATCTCCATGATTGCGTTATATTAAAATGCACATAAATTCTGCATTTAGGAAAGGGAGATAAGATTTTTCATAAAATTAGAATTCTGAATGGTGTTCAAATGTATGCAGATAATGTTACCAGTTTCGTAAAGCTGGCACAAATTAGGTCCTATTCATTTTTATGGTTTCTGTTACTTAAGGGAAACAAAGGGTGAGAGCGCTCCATTTGGTTTCTTAAATGCAGAAAAATGAAAAGTATCATATGTACAATTCAAACTGGTGCTCATTTGGAAAGCTGAGGGAAAATATTTTTCAAAAAGAGAAGCGTTAACATTTCAAACCATTACCTGAAAGCTCTTAAGGGACAAGTTGAGAGAAGGAAGGAGAGAACTGGAGCAACAATATTTATTAGATACAAACAGTCTTGTAAAGTAGAGTCAAGCAAAACAAGTGTCTGTATGTGGGTGGGACATCGTGTAAAAGAAAATATATAAATGAGTCAACAACTACATTGTTTTAAAAATACCCACAAAAATTTTGTTCTGTCATTTTCAGCAGTCTTCAGTGGACTCCCTCACCATCTTATTGCTGCAACCACAAGTCTCCTTCCCACCATTTTGTTTTCTCCACAATCAAATCTCATTTGGAAGAGGATCATAAATATATTAGGGCAATGGCATCCAGTTTCTGCTCCTTTCCACTTATCTTTCCACCTCAACAGAGTGAGGAAAAGTGATCACTGCTGCAACTGCATACTGCTCAACTTCAGGTAAGCAGCACTCATTTTCTAACAGCGTTCATCAAAAAACGAACATAGCAAAACCGTTTCCTTTGCAAGAACATTCTCAAGAGAATCCTGTTAGAATAAGATTCAGGATGAATCCTGGAGTGAGGATGAGAGTAACACTCAAAGACAACCCACTGAACGGTCCCCGGTGCTTACTGAAGGTGTTTAAACTCCTAATCTGATTTGGGCAAGTTGGCAATTTTACAACTTGAGTTGTAGGAAAATGCCATAGCACTGGCTGTTCCTTAATTCAGAATTTCACTTTCATCCACACAGTCTTTAAAAAATTTCCAAAAGCATAATCTCATCCTCATATATAACAAGCATATATCAAATATCTCACTATTTTTGAGAAAAGGAAACAAAAAAAATCTGACCTAACCCTAACCTGCTTAACTTCAGACACTTGTTAAAGCATTAAACCATGGTTCTTCATTACCAGTTACTAAGATATTCTTGCGAAAAGGGGCTGACAGCTGATGTGAACACATAGCATGAGTAATGGGACCACCGAAGGACTGGGTTGCATTTAGGTCCTTCTTAGGAGGCACTTCCCAGATGCACTAGGAAACCAAGTGGCAGAAGGTACTTCACCTGTTTCTCCAGGATTCATAAACTGCCATAAAATAACATGTATCAACAGAATCCAGCTAAGTCAGTGCAAAAATTTAAATTATATAATTAATTATGGATAACAGGACTCTGCTCCTTAAAACAGCATCACGTGAGTTTCTCAAGGGACACCAAAAAACAATGAAAAGAAAATAGTGTTAAGCTCTTCAGGTGGTCAAAGGCTTCTCTACCAGAATAAGGTATTTTCCACTCCTTTTTCTAAAGCCTAAAAAATGGCTGAACCTTTTTAGGTCATGTTTTGGTAAGCTTTTACTTTCTGCACAGCAATTTAAATTACAAGTATGTTTTGCGGTAAAATTTTAATCTACTAAAATATAAATGTGCATAAAAGAAAAACAATTAAGCTTCATCTGCAGAATATATTAAAGCTGCCAATATAAAGTGCACACATGAAAAATTAAGCCTATAAAAATATATAATGAAAGACATCTGGCACAAATGTCAGCCTTCACATGCTTGTTTTGTCAGCTGTCAAATCACAGTAATATACTATTGTAAAAGGCACACTGACAGCAACATTCCTGGTATTTTAAAGATCATAAAATACATGCATCTGTATTGCTACCAAAGTAATTGAATGGGGTTGGCAGTCCACAGAAAAATATTCACGCTTAATGCTTCTGACTCTCAAATGAAAGTCTGTGCAGGACAGATCCCAAATTATTTCTGTTCCACACAAGGCTTTTTGAAAGAGTTACCTGGAGTTGTGAGTAATAACTCACACAATTCTTCACAGTTATTGTAGGTAAATACTGTTCCTAAGCAGCAAATGACATGGGGTCAAGGAATTGGTATTCATTATATACTTGCCTTTGTTAATAAAAAAAGTATGGTAAAAATATACATGAAATGTATAAATGAAATTATATTGATACAGGGTTTAAATTTAATATATTTCTTTACAAATAGCAATTTAATATATTTCTTTACAAAATTTAACAGTGATACCATGGGACAAAAAAATAAAGTTGTCCAAGATGATGCTACCTACCTCAAGATTTTATGCAGCATTATAGTCATCATCTCCTGGAAACCAAGGGAGCAGTAGTAATAAGAGTTAGTCATAAAGACTGCAGCCTAGTTTCCTGTTAAATATATAATCATGCTGCAACAAAACCACATTACTTTTAAATAACCATTCCTTAAAAAGTATGCATGATTTTTTTTTCTGCTGTAGTCAGGAAGCTAAATCAGGTCTGCATTTATTCACATACCAGGCACACTGTGACATTTTACTTAAATGCTGAGGAAGGTGAATGAAGACAGTTTTCACTAGAAACTAAGTTTATTTACAATTTGCTTGATAGTTGGTTTTTTTTTTTTGTAAAGTTAATTTCTGCCTTAATGTTGATGTTATGAAGTAGAAAAGTTTTAGTCTTACACTGACTCCACTGTGAGAAAGAGAAGGAAGACAGGTGAGACAGGAGGAATGAAACTAAGACTCCTGGCTATCAAAGACACTGCAGCAGTCATTGGACCTGATGAGTCCCGGTGGGAGCTGCCAAGCAATGGGCTTTTTTGGGGAAATGCCAGTTGGAAAATTTTGTTAGATGTCATTTTACAAGATAAATTGAAGCAAAGCCATCCAACCACTGAAATTAGGAAATAATGAAGCCTAGGTTAAAACCGGCTTGCAGTCATGCTGAAGAACCTGTTTGGGGCAAGTAAGATGACACTGTGTTTTCCTTAAGTACAGTTGGCCTCACCAGGAGTACGAGACCTGAACCAAGAGCATTTTCTACCTCACAGAGATCTCTGATGACCACAAAACTGGCCAGTAACAGCTTGAGTTTGTGACACTTGCCTGTACACTGTGTTACCATTCAAAGGATTTTTCCCTCAACCTTTTTACTGAGCAACATTAAATTCAGACTAACTGCATAAATCTCATTGCTTTCACTCATCCAAATAGCAACTAAGCACATAAGACAGTTCTCACAGTGGTTTAAGTCTACAATCACTCTTCCCAAAGGATATATACATACATATATATATATGCGTATCTGCACCTCATTCTTTTCAGTAAGCTTTCATTATCACTACAACTATTAAAATGAAGCTTTCCACATGAGCAGTAACTCAGCAAAATACCACTCCCATTTTAAATGCTTTCTGTATAATATCAAATACCACCAAGATACTTAATCAGATTGATTATCTGAGGCTGAAACAAACAACTTCCAGCATTGACAGTCAAAATCATTATGCTAGACGTGGGGAATGAAAAACAAAGGCCTGTAGTGCTCCACTGCCAGAGAACACTGTATATTTTTTCCTGCCTCTATCTTGAAAATCAAGAGACTTAAAAAAAAAGGATGGTAAGAGATGGCATTATGGCTAGCCCACAGACAAAAAACAAGACTACAGCTATAATTTCATAGTAATTTTGTAGTAATTGTACTTTGTACAAGGTGAGTACCCATAATCTGAAACTCAACCTGAATTTCTCAGCGTATGGAGTTTCTGCACATATTTCTAAGAAAGGAAGTTCTAAATTTTAAATACCCATATGCATCTCAGAAGATGGTATTAATATTGCACATGTCTTTTTCCGTAGATTTTGAAGCACAAGACAGTGTCTTGACATAAAATATCTTCTGACTTCTAATACAAAAAGTCTTAAGCCTCATTCTCCCTCTGCATGAAAAGGTGTTTCAATCTGCAGCTGACAAGCAGAGAGTAAGGCACACGGAAATTTATTTTGACAAACATGCACTTGACTGAATTTGTGCCCTCAGCCATCAGTAATTTTGCTCACCCATAATGATTTTCTGATGCCACATCAGAGCTGTCAACAGGTAAGGTCCTTTCTTGACTAACAGGATGGCAGTCATCTACCTGATGATGTAATTTCTTGTAACCTGTTTCTTTGGGGCAGTGGAAGGAAAGGGCAAACACATACAATCCCACAAACGCACATAAACATGTTTTATCTCATTCATGATCACGAGTTTCACTTCATTCAGAAACCAGACTAAAAATGACAAGGGTAGGGAAGATACATAAATACACACTATCGGATTCATTTATTCTCACACCTTTTTGTCTCTCTTCTACTCACTTCCTCAGTAATTTTTGGTCAGCCTTCCCTGTTATGTTGTACCAATCATCAAAGAGGAGCTTGCGAAACATTCTGGCATCCATGTAATTCTTGTAAAAACACCAGGAAGTATAATCCTCCCAAAACAAGGATCCTAGGGAACTAGGGAAGCAATATTTTGGCTTTTTACCAACCATTTCACAGCAAAGGTAATTAGTAAGTTACATACCATTGTAAGCGACACCAGCACAAATCCAGCTTCCTTCACTGCTTGCTCTCTCTTCTAATGATGCCAAGATCGTGACAGGCTTACTTAACATGGTTATTGTTTCCAATTTCAAACACTTATACTTAATTAAGTTTCAGCTCTAGATGATCTATCTTAAACAGCCAAACAAACCAAAAATGTTCCAGCTCCATTACCTCACCTTTTTACCCCCTCACTAGAGCAACAATGCATTGGAAACACTTTAGAAGGATTTTGTTTATGTAGAATGGCTAGGATTTGGTAAGTGCATGTGGTAAGCTACTTTTGAAATAAATAACACAGCATATGCTTCAGTAACATTAAGTATCCAGATTCTGGTCAGTCTTTTCATATCAAGAGACAATTCTATGTTTCAGGAGCAAAAGTCTGTGACAGAAGCCAGATGGAAAAACAACAAGATGAGTAATATGTTGAATTTCATGCATATTAGGTACAGTCTTCCATCACCTGACAAACTGGAAGAGGTGCCCCTCTGTCTCTGTTGTACAAAAAGCTATTGCCTTTCAAAATCAAAAATATGAGACACTTGCAAATGCTTTAAAAGTTTTATATAATACATAATTACACATGCCCACATAGAACTCCACCCCAAAGGAATTTCAAGATTTCAATTCAAATGCAGAAAGAAGAGCTGAAAAGATTGGGATAGTGATCAGCATCTCAATACTCCATTCAAGAACAAACAGGAAACGATAACTAATGAAAAATTCCAAATATTATTAATACAGGAAAATATGTCCAGCTTTGACAACCAACCCAGTCATGGAATAAACACTTCCATCTTCAGTAGCTGCTAAAACAAACACTCTTTTACAGGCTTTGACAGAGAACAGAATTCATTTCCCCTTTACAGCTGCAGTGCTTCAAAGTCAGTTAAACATCAATGTGACAGCCTTATTTGCGAGAGCTCAGACATTTACTGTATTATCTTAGCCGGACATGAGCAGAAAGCAGAGACTGTGAAGGCAGAGAAGGCAAGGGCGAGAGAGGGAAATCAAGATGGTTTTTCCTAAACACCTAATGAAGGGTTCATCTTGGGTTTTGCCACAGTATTATTTTTTCTTGTTCATTTATTCTGTATTTAAAGGCCCAGCTAACACAAACGTAGTACAGGTCTGAAGGCAAAAAGTTCACTGGCATATACCTTGTTTGCACAGATACCACTCGGTTACCAACTTCCTGCTCTGTGACACAGTATGCTTCTGCAAATGAAACTCAGTTGACTGAGCTATTATCAATGCTTACAAATGAGACTATTTTATTTGCAGCTAGCCATCATCCTACTGATTTTATCATTAATATCTAGAAGACACATAGCTTAGATTCTTACCCCAATTTCTGCCACTGACTTTCCTGTATATCCCCTACCTCACAAGACCACTGTGAAGCTTAATATATATTAATTTCACACACAGCAACAAGCATTGTAAATACTTTATAGTAGGCAGTTGGAATATTGGCCAGATGTCAAACCAACCCTAACAATGTGTGCAGGCCTCTAACTTAAGTATCATGGACAAAGAATAGCTACCAGATAACTGTAGTAGCCATTTGCAAAAAGCGGTCAAGAATATTTTCTAATTTTCTGTGGAAAACTGGTTGCTCACATGACTATGGTCTTGCCTACTTCCTGATGTTTAATCACATTAAAGAAAACTAAAAATACATGTTCTTATTACTGGTTGCCCATGAAAGCAGTTGTTGCCATTGAGGGAAATGATAACAAAGAGATGTCTTAAGAATTATCGACCAAAATACAACCCCAAGTACTGGCAAAAAATTTGCTGAGTGACTAGTTCTTTCATGTCCAATAATCCCTCAAAACTGTGACTCAGATTAAAATCCCTACAATACTGAATAAGTTTTTTATTAGGTTTTAAAGACATTTATCATTTCTCCGTGCATGCTATAAGCAAGCTTGGGAAAAAAAATAATCAGTATTTCTTTCTTTATTCTTAGTGGTATTTTGTACATAAATACTGAAGAGAAGGCATGTCTGAAATACATGCCTAAACTACAGATCTTTTGTTAAAAAATAGAGAGAGAACAGTAGCTAGTAAAAACAAAACATTGTCACATGGAAGAGTCTGCACAAATTATGTTAATAAACAGTGTTCTCTTTTAATTCTTTGGCCCAAGAGGAAATTCTAGAGAAAGCCCGATGATTTGTGGCTATATTATTTGGCAAAACATGTAAGCTTATATTCAGGAACTCTCAACTCTCAGCTAATAAGAGTTTGAGCCATCTTTCACCTTCTGAAGGGTTACTTCAGGGTTAAGGGAAAGACAAATCAAGATGCACTTTATCTGCCAAAAATAAAATCACTCTTCTTCACCCTTCATAGCAGCCCCAATCTGAAGATTTCTATTTCACAATAATACTTTGTATTTGAGGTTGACTGACTCTCATACTCCCTCCCCTAACACTTCAGTTAGTACTTCCCCTCTAGGAAAAAGAAGAGAAGCAAATCAAGCATTCCTTAACAAAAGCATTTTTTGCCTCTGCATCTTGAAGCCACCCTCTTCCCCAATAGGTCGAATGAATGACCTTCAGGGAAAGCTGCCCAAGCCAGACCAGTTGCCCATGCTCATGGAATGAGCTGGCCCGGAACTCTGCCTACCACAGGGAGATGGTGTGTTTTGCTTAACCATTTACTTATTAAAATCTTAAGTGTCTGGAGGCTTGGGGAGGTTTTTTGGTGTTGTGCTGCTGTACTCTCCTTACTCCAGCAACACTATTTTTAGTAACCAGCAAATGGGTGGCTGTAGGACCTCTCCTATCACCAGAAAGCTATCCAGCTTCAAATGGAAAAGCAGCCCAGCTCGTGCATGCTAGTAATTCTTCAGATAGAGGCTTGCAAGCCCAGCCCTGCTTGCTTCTGCTGCAACTAGCACTTCATTACATGCACTTCAATGCAGTACACAGGTCTTTTGTAAACAAACCTTTGATGGAAATACGGTAAAATAAATCTGCTTCTTTTATATTTTCGTAATCCTTATTGCACTATGTTACTCGTGTGTTTCTGTCAGCTCCAAGAAAACTTTCGTATCCTAAAAAATTCCTTTCCCCTATACGTGTACAAAACTGGTGACTAGGTTGTTTTACCCTTTATTTCCTCCCAAAATTGCTAATCCTCAGACCTGGTCAAGACTTACATTTCCATACGTATTACCAACTTGAGAAACGTGACATAAGGTGTTGAAATACTATTTAAAATTCATTTCAAATTGATATATATCAAACTGTACAATAATAAATATAGCTTTACTGGTAAAAAAAAAAGGAACAAAAAATTCTCAGAAGCAACAGTAAGTAAATTCTATTAAATATGCAACTCAAACTATGTATAGACCCAGTTATTCAAATCAGAAATCTTGAGTGAAATATAGGCACGTGGTATGTGACAGATTGGCAATGGAAAGCTCTGTAGGACAGGCGACACTCAGAACAGCGCTGGAAATGAGCCCACAACTCATTTCAAAACTGATGTCGAAAAGTCTTGTGAAATTTCTCGGTAGATGCACTTCACACTGCACAGCTTGTCTCCTCCGTTCAATACTCCTCACCATTAAAATGATATATTATGCTAAAGTTTTTTCATTGTCTTAGTTTATATCCTATGACATCACAGACTATAGATGTTTAAAAACTCAATTTAACTTGTAAGACACAGAACTATGTAACTTGCTAAAGTCTGACTAGCTATGTTGTAAGAGTTTCAAAGCTGAAGTGCTGCTGAAAAAATTGTAGCAGCAACATGCACAGAATTTCCAACATAAAATAGTGAAAAGTAAAATGATAGTGTGAATTCATTTTTAACTAAAATCTCCCTGCTTTTACCCCTCCAAATTCAAGTTATTAAATAAACACCAAATACTCCCTTCATGTATGACACAGCATAAAACACTTGAGTACTTGTATTCCAGTAATTTGCAAATGAATTTTAAAGGTTTGGGCAGGATAAACATTACATGCATAAACTTGCAAAATATTCAAGCTGCTTCTTTACCTACTTATAAAAACCTGAACTCCCTTCAGTTCCAGTCACATGAATTTAATTTAATAATCAATTTTATTATTAAAAAACCCACAAATTCTTCCTGTTGGGGCACAAAACATTCACATAAATAGAAGAAAACACAAAAGAAAAACTCCTCCATGTGTAAGTAACTCTGAAGACACAACACATACTAAAAACCTGACCCCATTTCCCCCCAGGTAAAGAAGACATTTTCCCCTTATCCCTCAATTATAATAATTTCCAATTATACAGCTGATGTTAAGAGGGGGGAAAAAAACCCAACAAAACAAACCACCCTGCAACTTTCAACCTCAAGTTAGGTCTTAAAAGTAAGCCTACAAGATTCATATAATCCCTTAGTCATCAGGTCACAATCCTAATTTAAAACAACAAATTCTCCCATTTGGTTCCATTATAAGGTGATAGCTAACACTTCTAGTAATTTATAGACATCCCATTTTCCTTGAGTTTAACCAGACAGCAAATCAAATAATCCCACAGAGGATTCAGAGCAGGCTTGACCCATTACTGAAGTGTTAAATTAGAATTTCAAAGAGTAACTCCATAGTCACCCTTCACAGGGATAATTTTTAATTCTTCTCCTGTGAAATGTGAAGTTAAGTCAATACGTGATGTTTTATCTCATAACAAAAGCAGACAAGAATACTGCTAACTCAAAACAATCTAGGTTGATTCTTGTTTAATAAAATAGCAAAAGGCCACCGCTTCAATGTTTTAATAGGCAAGTTCTCTCTAGCTTTTTTTTTACAATTTCAGTATTAATTCACATCAAGAGAAGCAGGCATTTTATTTACATTTGATGAAATTAAATACATAAATATATAATTACTTATTTTCTCACACAATCCACAAACACTAGTGAACCTCAATTTTGCATATGAAGAAAATAATGAGGGTTGGTCACATTTTACAGCTAAGAAATTGAGAGACTTGCAGGTCAAGTGACTTGTTTAGTATACCTCTGGCAAACTCGGCACTGAAGAACAAGCTCCTGGCTCTTGAGCACAAGGTCTAGCTCCATTCCTGTTGTTACCCCTGTAAGCTCATTCCCATGGGTATAATTACAGGGAAATTTCTATCACATGCAGGGGCAAACATTGCAAGTCCCCAAATTCTGAAAAATGGTTCCAGACACCCTATCTGAATTACTTGTTGATTAAACAACAACAACAAGTTGTCCAAGGAAACAATACATTCAGTTTTTGTAGCTGACCCCCAGCCAGCCTAAATAAATTGATTTAACTGCCTGTTCAACACAGGAATAGCAGAAGCTTGGCACAGTAAGAGCCACAGAGCCCATCAATGGCATGGTATAAGAGTGGTTGATATTACCCGGAATCCTGAACAAAGCAACAGGACAGAACTAAAAACTGGTAATATAATCAGTACAAATTACAACACAGAAAACCTACACAGAGAAAGACCCCACACATTTTCTATTTCTAAAATATTAAATAAAAAATTCTCATGTTGTGACAGATATGCATCCTCACAGAATGTAGTATTAATTTATTCTGCTCCTCAAGACATTGTCTGTGTAAGAAAATATCAGTTCCCTTTTACTGACTTCTTTCCCTGTCAGTGGTAAGCAAAAATCAGTTAAAACCCAATAAAACACAAAGCAGTCTTTATATTTGGCTAATGCAAGTGAAATATTAGCAGAAGTAAGTTTGACCCAATATTGGATTTTACATTTTCATCTTTCCTGTATTGCCAATTAACTCAAACTTTCTGCAAGAAACCTTTTTATTTCCTTTCTCAGAATCTTGTCTCTAAAAAAGTCCCTCCTCCCCCAAGGAAATTCTAAGGGGAGGCTCATAGTCTTTCTTTTCTCAGTTTCTGCAATACAACTTGAGAAAAAATTATTTACACAAGTGTAACAGAACAGAATACAGCTCATTTATGAAAAAACTACCACTGTACTTACAGAACAATATTTCCACAAAATCAGAACAGTAAGAACAGTCCCCAAATCATGTCAACAGCAAGGAAAGCTACAGCATATGGTCCTTTCCACCATAACAGAAAATACCCTCTAGTGGGTTTAAATTTTTAAGAGTTTAATTCTACCATTGCCAGCCACATTATATATAGTTCCCATTTTTACTTCTCAACTGCTCTGAGAGATCTAAATATGTCTCATTTTGCTCTTTTCAGGTTTCCAAAAATTAATCAGTTTTACATAATAAAATACTTCACACCGACCTTACCAACAGATTTGGAATAAAAGATGGCATACACAGTGGCACCCATGTGAAGTTTTAATTTGTATTACATCTTTGTAGTCAAATGCATCCATTTAATTATGGACAATGATACTTCTGATACAAGGAGCAGAACTGTGTCTATGATGAATTTTAATTTCAGCCATTGAACAGGAAAAACATGTATTTTAAAACTGTTTCAAGTTGTGCAACTAGTCAATTCACCAGGAAAAAAATGCCCTTGTTTCAGATAGCTTATTTCATGTCAAAGTAGGGTAAGCTATTCAGAGCATTAAGAACATCCACAAGGGGATTTAATTGCTAAATATATCTGTGAATGTATACCTTCACTTCCTTTGCAGTACCTTGTCTGAGAAGACAACCTTACGGGTAACAGATAAATAAATTAGATCTACAGAAGTAGGCAAGTGAAGAAACTACTGTCCTTTACTGTAGGACACACAAAACAGAGAGGATGCTCACCTCACACATAGGAAATCCGTTCCCCAACAAAGTATTTACACACCAATAAAAAAGCAGAGCTACTTCAGAGGCAGCAAAGCTCTGCTCAGAAACACTGAGCAGCCCAGAGAGGGCAGCCATCTCCTAAGAGGCAGGAGAGCCAAATGCAAGCCCCTCTGCTCTGAATCAGGAGCACTGTGATTCCCTCCTCTATCTTATTGTACTCACATCCCAGTGTTCAGGAGGAGTGCTGCAATCTGCCCTCCAGCTTCAGCAAAGATGGGTGCACCCCCAGTTTCCATGCATGCTGGTGCATTTGCAGGTACAGGAAAGGGCTCCCCAGCTCCTGTACTCATCCCGGGAGAAGTGGGTGACACCCTCTGCCACAGTGATAAAAGCCTGGCAAACTGCCCATCCCCATCTTGGCTCAATGGGGAGAGTCTGGGCCACTCTGGACCCAGGGTGAACGCCAGCTCCTGGGGAGTGAGACCAGAGGCCGTCACAAGCTGTCCCTCTACCCCGGGCACAGGTTGTGCCACTGGAACGGTATCCCTGTGAGAGCCCTTACCTTGCACACCCACAGCTGTACCCATAGCTGGCCAGGTTGCTTCCCTGTGGCTTACTGACTGGTAAAGTCTTGCTGTGACTCCAGCCTTGAAATCCAAAACTTTTCATTTCACAATTTCTTAAGTGAGCCATTATAGCATTTCTGATTAGCAGTCAATTTTATCCTTTCCTCAACGAAGCTACTTATCAAATTCATGCCAACTTATTAATAGGTTCAAGCTAGCCAAAAATACATTTTCAGTAAGCAATTCCCCCTTAAAATATGCATACACAAATAAGTCTAACTCTTAGTAGAGAGTCTCAACCACAGATCAAGCTGTCCTAACCCAAAACATGGGACTATCTCAAAGCTTCATGAGGTTCTACCAGAAGACCACAAAACACTTCTCTTGGAAGCTGGGGGCGGAAGGAAATAGCTCAGAAACTGAGTGATGAAGCAAATAAGAGGAAGAGTAAGTAGGAGGCAACTTTGATAACTACTATTACTGGAATCAAGTTCAGCAGCAGCAGGTTGTTAGCGTTTTTTTCCCCCCTCTTTAAGTGCACACAATACCTAAAACAGGACCAGAGTAACATATGCATGGTTCCATGCCAATATTAAAAAATAAATACATACTATTGTGAAACATGTACTATATACACAGCATATTTGACAATAACCAACTAAAGAAGAAAATTAATAGAACAATTCTATGTGACCCCTTAGGTGGTGGCACACAGCCTGTGGTGTACAGTAATGGTGTAGCATGTTTGGGGCGTGACAGTGGTAGAATAGCAACTGATCTCATATCAAGTGGCCTAATTTGGAGTGGTTTGGGATTTTTTTTGCTTCTGTAGATCTGTATTGAGTATGTTTTAAGTGCGGCAACTATAGTGTTATATAATTTGACTCACATGTATTGATTCCTCAGATATTTCAGTGTTGACCAAAAGCCTAGAACCTGGATATTGACAAAAGAGTGAGCTCATGAGGAAGGAAAGACTAAAATCACAGTAAGGGACAAGGAATATTTTAAACATTAGCAGTCACGAATCAGGCTTCACATACCATCAGCTGCACATAAACCCTATTCCACCACAGGATATGTCCTGGAAGTTGCATGCTGTAACTCCAGACAGAAAAAGTTTTACATGAGTCTGTTCAGCAGGACTAAGCAATAAAAACACAGTTAACCAGGATTTGTGAAGAGAAGCCAAGTAAAAAACCACAACTGAAAACTGAAAGGCCATAAAAATTAACCCAAGTGAAATTTCCTATGTGTTGGCCACCTACTTTTAGAGAAATGTAGATGTTTTTATCCATTTTAAAATACTATTAAACTGTGGCACCACACAATTTCAAGCTCACAATCTGAACAAAGAAATGTAGGGGGCATATCACTCTCTTAAAGCACTAACACAGGTACCTAGAATTGAGGGACAAAGGAATCAAAGACAAAAAGGGATCTTCCAATTCCATGCGTTACTTGTAAGGATAATGTTTCAAAGTTTAAGTGAGAATATGCAACTATAAGCAAAAGAAAAACATATTAGCTGGAAAAAAACATAAAATGGAAGCATTTTACCTCTTCCTGACACTATTACAGCATCCCTCAAGGAAGAACCAAATTGCAATACCTACTATAAAACTAATTCTTTTCTCAGTTCTAATTTTAAATATTCCTAGTTTGCCCACTGCTGTCATTTTGAAATATACAGAGTTTGGTGCATACAGAAGGCTGTAGTTTATTGATTTGGGATTACTGAAGGAATAAAAGTACTGATAACGAAAAAAAGGGAAGAATCTGGACCATAAAACAGATGTCAGAACAGGAGAACTGAGCATATTCTTCATTTATCATGGCCACAGTTGTAAATGGAGTTATAGCAATGCATTTACACACTGGCAAATATTGTATGCATAAGGGTGTCAGTACCCCTTTTTGCTTGCGGTGAGATGACTAGAGAAGGATTCTGTAACACATTTTGAATAGCTAGAGCCACGTGCAGTCATACTGTAAAACTCCCCAATATTTCTAAGTCATTTTAATAATATTGACCGTCTGTGACTTATCAAAATTTTCAACATCCAAAGTTTGTTTTAAAAAGAAAACCTGCAGTTTCTTGCCAGTCCAGTTAATATAAAAGTAAATTAATCAGAGAGAAACACACTGCGCCACACTTTATAATCACCTACAAATTTGCTTACCATTATAATCACATAAGTCTTCTGAGCCTAACATCCCAGCAGTGTGACATTATAAAAATTCACCCACGTTTATGTAGAGAAATATCCATGAACCTCCCAATATTGTACCATAATGCTGTCAAATAAACAGACCACTAGAATTCAATTTCCAGAAAGCCAAGGCAAAATCTACTGGCCTTCATCTGAAACACTAGTGTCATTTTCAAGCCCTGTATTTAATTAATACTATTTACTGTCAAGAGCCAAGCCATGTAAATATTTCACTATTCCCAATCCAGAGACTAAAGGCAGGCCCAGAGGAAAATCTGCCCAAGTAAATGCATCTCATCTTCTTTGATCATGCAAGTGCTCAGTTGTCCTGTTCTTGACCCCTCTAGAATTCCCAGGCTCCAATACTGGTGGTACAATGTCATCAATCTATATATAAAATATACATTGATTTTCCACAGATGATAATGACAGCTATTTCTTCTGCTAATGTGTATACAGTAAACCTTTGCCCATATAAAAAGGTTCCTATCAAGGTAAGAAATGAAAAAATCTTAGCAAAGTCCATTACGAAGCCAAAACCAATATTTAAGAAGTGAATAAAATCAAGTTAGCAATCCCATTTCCTAAATATTTATCTCACCGAAACTAAAATGTTAAAAATAATCTTCCAGGATAGAACTACATACAAAAGGTAAGCTTCAGTCGACTGAATGAGCACTTTTAACAGTCCTGGATATATATGAAGTTTTGTTCCATCAATTCAGTAACAAGTTCACTGACAGAGCACTCCATTTAAATCCATTTACAGTAATTAATAAGTTTTACATATGTAAGAATAGTTTAATCCAGCTTTACAATGAATTTGAACATTGTGGCCCCAAAACTATGAAAGTACTTTAAAAGGGCTTTCATTACAAATCAATCTAGCTCTGCCAGCTGCAAGCATCATGAAATTTTCTTAGAGTACTCTAAATTTTCATAAATTTTAAAGGCAAGAAATGCAATATATTACATTTGTATATATTTCAGCTTTTCCACAAAATAATGTTTTTCATAAGCTCCCAGTTCCACTTTTAGGAGGAAAAAAATCTTCAGGGTGCAATTGTATAAATCTCAATAGATGCTCATTTCTTAATATTTCAGTTCTCATCATACCACCCACACAGAACTTTACTCTCTGAATAAGAGTATCATTTTAACGCTGATTACAATAAATTCACTATAATCAAGCATCCACTTTTACAAGCATCTTTATAGGCAATTCATGTTAACTAATGTCACTACTGAACAGCAGTGACCGAACACAAAATAATCTGATCACATTTCATGCAACACACAGCTCCCTGATTTCAAGGTCTAGGAATGGAACCACATTCCCTTTATTTATCATAAACTAATTTGATGCAGACTAAATATCCCTCATCGAGAAGACCCGATCCAGTTAAGATTATCCATACCTGTATTTTATTTCAGGTATTTCAGAAACACAGCTCCTGTGGGAATTAGGGTGCTCTGAATTGACTCCAGAGCTCTAGGTAGGCACCATTCCAGCCCTGCTTTGTATGATAGAAGTGAGCTCTGACTTATGCAGGTTTGATACTTGGAATCTACTCTAAGTTCCTCACTTTCATCCTTAAACTAATACCAAAGGCTCTTAAAACTTGTTTTGATATAAGGCACTTTTATCGTCAGCGTTACACGTCATTTTCTGACAGCACTCCCTTTACACACACGTATTAGGAGAACAGAGTCAAAAATGAGACATGTCAGAATTTCCTTTATCTACTACAGCTGTAAACAATGAGCACTATAACTCAGAATGAAAAGACACACAAATATTTTTCTATCTATCACACTTGACATTAACTACAACACAAATGCCAATGAAATCACTACAAAGTTAGATTGAAACAGACTCTCCACATCAAGAGTGCCAGAAAACTGAGATTTCTCTAATCTATGCTCTTTTTGCTGAGAAATATTCCTTACAAAGCAAACCACTTCATGCAAAAAGAGAAGGAGAGAGAGAGAAAATGTTTTCTGATTGATAACTTTTAGACTAGGAATTAAACTAGGTTATTTATTTTATTTTGGGTTTTTTGTAAGTCTAAACTTCTCCCCCTTCCAACTGCATCACTTTTTTTGTTAGCACACAGTAGCTACCTCCCACCATCCCAATTAACATATAAGAAATAGATCCAGTAAGTTTTAAGCAGTTTCACTTTCCAAAAAACTTAATACAGTGGTAAACAGGCTGAATGTGCTCAATTTCAGCCACAGAAGTGGTACAGTCTCAAAACATTCAGTCAGACCCAATATGTATTATTCCACAAGTAACACTGGTCAAAAGCCAAGGCCAGGATTTCTTAAATGAAACTCCAACTGATGTGTCCTTCCTTCACTACTATAATTTCAGAGGGGTATACTGGTTAAAATACACAACTACACTCTTCAATCTTGCCATGGAGAAGGTGAATATGCAAGTATGTCAAACAACAAGACTGAAACCCCAGACATTCAAAAAATGAACGGCAGAATTTCCAAGGATTCAATGGAACCAAAATTTTAAACTATTTCTTGTCCATTATTCCTATGCAACCTACTTTTGCTGAACTGTCTATCACAGGAACACATGGATAACCACCCACTTTAAAGCAAAAGGACATTTTGAGTGGAAAACTACATCTCTACATCACCCTTGCCCCCTAAATCCTTTCACTACACCAATTTTTTTACAGTGGTTTATTCCTCACTGTCATCACCATAGACTTCATATACAAATATTCATGTCCCATTTGCTCTTATTTAAGATTTGAACTTCCCAAACACAGCAACTGTGTTTTAGTGAGCATCTTTAAAGTTACCAGATTACTTTCTAGCACTGTAACAACCACATCTATGGTTTTATCGTTTTGGTGTAGAATGTCAAGCAAGAGACAGGCTGGGGTTTTTTTTTCTCCACATATACTGATTAGGGAGAAAAAACCCCCAATTATACAGCAATTGTTTTTTAATTTTGTATCTACTTTTTTCAGTCTTTCCATGATGCATTTTTTTAAATGAAAAATTACAATTGAGACAGTTGAAAACAAATATACTGTCAATTAGACAACAAAATTTCACGTTCTCTACGGAGAATTTTGGCAGTGACGTTTTTCTATTACATACACTTAACTCATTCTGAGTCATATTCCCCTGGAAAAAATTTTTTAAATCTTGGTCTATCTTTTTGAAAACAATTTGCTTAAATGATTACAAAAGCAGATTATTATTGAGAAGGCCTGCACATACACACTACGATCATTATGCAGTCCAGATAAGTACTGTAAATAAATAATACAGTGTAAGTAATAAGTATAAATAAGTAATAACACCTATGTGGCTAAGCATTTTAAAATTAATACATAAATAAACTATTAACTAGTATTATAAGCATCATTGAACACAATGAACTGAAGAATTTTATCAGAACTAAAAAGGGAAAAGGCAGAAAAAAAGCACTGGAAAGCTGCTTAACCTATTTTCATTCACTGATGCTAGAAAATTCAGTAAGTTAAGAAAAGCACTGTTAGTTTGCAAAAATTGCTCAATATAATTAACAGAAGAGGAAATGATACTTGATGTCCACATGTATAATTTTACCCATATTTGGTTAGCATTTTATAAACAGTTATCCCCCAAACAACTGAAAACCTTTTCAGCAGGCTCATTTCCCACCTCTATATTTAGTGTGCAAGCCTCAAAAATACATATTTCTGACCTTAATAAGTCACTCTATGTGTTAAATGACAACATTTATTCATAAGTACACTGAAAAGGTTCTCACATAAAATCTCAAATGTGTATTTGTTGTAAAAGATTTATACAAAGTGAGCATATTGATATATCAAACATACCTAAAATAAAACCACAGCATTTATATTCTACTTTATTTCTCTGCACTACCAAACTATTATTAGTCTGCATTTAAACAATCCACGGGGGTCTCTTTTCTAATTCTCAGCGGTATTATCCCTTCTTGAGAGCAGAGTTAAACAGGCACAGCACTGCCTGATGGAGTCATCAGACAGTAATTCTTGAGCAACAAGCAGTTTAAGTCATCACTGTCATTATACCAATTTCAACCCTCAATTTAAGTAATTTATTAGTGCACAGAGTTGGATGGAAAAGCCTGTATTATTCCATATTCAACCTTTGCCATAAGACAGACCATAATCAGCACATTTGAAAAACGTCAATTCCTTAGTTACAGTATCAAATATCAAACAAACCTCCTGAGAAAGAATATCACATGTTGACCCCTTCAGCCTTTCTTTGCAGAAAGTCCCATTCCTGGTTCTGGCACTAAAGCAAGGACCCTGCTTCCATAACCAGTCTGGGCATTATTTTTCAAAGTTTCTAAGATGTTAGTGTTTTGACCCAGTGTATAGGATCATACATTACTTAAAACCAAGGCTTGTTCTGCTGTAGCTACATAATCAATCTAAGACATCTCACATCAAACTCCCCCCATGAAGAAGATTAATCCAATTAAATTAATGCAATAGGATATAGACAACTCACCAAGACTCAGCGATGCAGACAGCAATTTCTAGGGGCTGTGTGCAGGGGGCCTCACTACTCAGATCTCAAGCATGCTAGGAACAAATTTGAGAGAAAAATATCAGTCTTTTTTTGGAGACAGGCATAGGAAAAAAATATGTTTAGCACACTGCAGTTCTAAGCATAACACAGCAAGGGAAACAAACTTTGCAGAGCATTATCTGCTTTTCCAGACATAACTACAACACTCTTCCAGTTGCACAATCACTCCAGGCACACAACTTCCTCTCTACCTGCTGCCTACTGCAAATTCACAGCGATAGCAACTAAAATGTTTACATTAACTAACACAGTACACAGCCTCTATTTTCACAAAAGAATCTATGAGAACTCTCTGTGAAAGTGGTTGGTTCCTTTTTTTTGTTGACCGCTTGGCTGGTTGACTTTATAGCACAGTAGTTTCAAATCTCTAAAAAGGAGAAAGTGGTGTTCTTATAAAGTGTCTTTCAACCATTATTACAAGTTGTATGTACAGGAGCACGTTTTTTTCTCTCAATCTCCCCTTACAATACTCCTGACCCAAGTGACAAGTATCAGTGATCAGAAAGCTTTTCATTATGGAGTCCCATAAATCAGTAAAGAGTCCCACAGAGCAGAGGATATATACTGCACAGCAAAACACATTTTTTGGGGAGGAGGAGCGTGTCACTGCCCACATAAATATTATACCTGCATTTCTGTTTGTAGTCAAACAGTACTTTATGTCAAATGTATCCAAGCCAATTACCAAAGAAGAGTTTTCTACTTTCTTATTCTAAAAAAAAAACGCACAGAACATAAGCTAAGTGAGAACACAAAGAAAATGAAGGATACACTACAAGAGTCATCAATAGGAAAAAAAAAAGGCACACCTTAATTATGCCTCAAGAGAAATGGAATTTAGAATCAACTTCATTCCTTGTCATTTCTGCCATCTTACAGAAACCTTCTTCAAACTAACTCTGCTAACAAAGCAGTATTCTTATATAAAATCTATACACAGAAAATATGGCTATGTTATTTCCTCAGGAATGCCCAAAAAGCACACAAGCTCTACAGTTCACAAACATGGGGCTTCAAGTGGGTCGTCGTTGACAGAAAACATAATCTTAGTCTTAAACTAAAATTTTAAGTAAACAACTAGATCTTTTTGGTGATTTAGTGGGATTTCCAGTATCTGTTAGACACCTGCAGTTCAGAAACACACCAAAGAGAAGCTGCTGTCTCACCAGCAGATGGGGGATGCAGCTTCAACCCACAGTGGGGAGACCTTTTCCACAGAGGAGCTGTAACTGCCTGTGCAGACAGAAGCATTCCCCACACATCTCCTGTCTTTCACCTGCTGCGTGCCAGCAAATAAGAATGAGTACTCTACTACCATTTTGTTTCTTGATAACTAGTGTGGTTGGTCACTTGTATTTTCCTACTGTGTTTTCCTATTTTTGGGTCCCACACCTCCTGGTCTCTGTGGCCTGCAGAACTGCAGCTCAAGGAGTCAGTACACAGATAATGTGGCTCCTGACCATTACACTGGTGGCCACGGAGTAGCACTGGAAGGGACAAGTTTTGCTGATTTTCATTTGTTCTGCTCATAGAATGTTTACCAGTAATACTGTCTGAAAACAAAGACAGAATTACCTTCAAAATACTAACAAGATCTTTCTTCCCAAATAAAACTCTTTAATTATACAGTAACTAGCGACGAGCTTATGTACCTGAATAGGAGTATTATCTAGTATATTTCAGATATATTTCTCCAAGTAAACTAGACTGCCAGTGAAGGACAAAAGTGATGAACATGAATTGATTGACAAATTATCTGTTAGTTCTCTGCCTTCCCTTCTCAAGCCCATTCTGGAGCTTGAAACAAAAGTGAGCCAACTAGCATGCTACTACCCACATCTATGCAAATTCCCACCAGAATCAGGAGGTTTTTGAGAAGTCCCTCAAAACGCAAGAGAAACTACTCTTGCATGAAGACATCTCTCACAGTGACATAACTCTGCTAATGGTGGTGCAAAAAGCCCTGTGTAGGTAGGTCTCACACAAAGGTCTATATGAAGAACAGGTCTCTTCCTCTAACAATACACAAATTATCAACATTAGCTACAATATAAAAATGAAATATACCACCATTCTCCACACCTGCCATTTTCCAACACCACCATTCAATCCTCCCTCCTACAAAAAAAGAAAACTGTTTCAAGGTCAAAAAACCCAACTAAAAGCAATTGATATAGAGCAGAACAACACACCATTCTCTGACTTGAGAGAAGCTTTACATCTTTGTTTTCCATTCATGCACAGTCACTTCTTTCTTTCCAGCCTCTGTTCCAGGAACCTAAGATGCATTACCTGCTTGGTCCATAAACCTTTAAGTTGTGACCAAAATACAAACAACGTCAATTCTACGAACTACAGTTTAGCTAAAAGAGAGTAAAAACTGCCACTTAGAGACATACTTTGAGATCATCTACAGCATGCAAAGCTTAGTGAGCATGAAATAGGTGAGCTTAGTGAGGCTTTTCTCATCTACAATCTTCAGGTTCCCTCATTCTTACACTAAGAAGAAAAGGAGGCACAAACGGTCTCACCATTGTGCAGTTAACAGTAACTTCACACAGCACTCTAGCAAGAAAATAGTTTGAGGTTTCATTAAAAATTCAGTATCTGTTTCAAAGTAATGCTTAAAAAAAAAGCAAAACAAGCAAAAGTATGTTTGCACTGCAAATGCCAACAAAAACTGGCAAGCAATTAAAAAGAAAAAACCTTTAAACTATATTATTATAGCTACAGTTTATAGCCAGTAAAGCATCAACAAGTTGACTTTTTTTTTACCCCCAAGATAATGGCAACAACTATTCTGGCCATATTTAAAGAAAATAGTGTATTTCTAGCCATAAACTTCCATTTAGAAAAAAAATACAAAGATTTAGACTGGAAGAAGAGCTTTTTTCCTTGAGAATACAATTGAAAACTTTTAAAATAAATTATTTATTTATTTGTACACACTCGATCTTCCTCTACATGGAATCTGTTTTAGAAAATGGATAGAATAGGATGAGGAGAGGAGATTGTTCATAGCTCTGGAGACCAAGGTATAAACTCGAGTAAGGGCAGCAAGTGAAATTAGTTGACAATAATCATATGTATCTCTGGGAATATATAACTGGTTGGTCAGGGAGTCCTGGCAATAAATTTGAAAGAGTAAAGAGTAAGGACTGAAGAGTTACTTTGTGAACTCAAAGCATGGTGGAAGCAGAATGAAGAACAGCAATCTCCACTGTAGACTAGGTCATACCTGAACTCTCAGTTGCACAAGTATTAAAACTTATGACCTTGAGTTTTCTCGGGTTTTGGTTCAGGTTTTGTCCAGGATTTGGTTTTTGGGGTTTGTTTCTTTTTTTTAATTTTTAAAGTGATTCCATCACACAGGCATATGATAGATTTTAAGTTCATAAAAATACCTGTAATAAACATGTCAGTATATACTATCAAAGTTATTCATAGGTAAACTTTCTTCTATCCTCCTAAAGTTTTCTTTTTAAATGCAGTTTAGTACCTCCTACATAATCCGTAAAGTACAAATGGGTGAGGTACAAACTGCATTGTTTTGAATTGCAGTGATTTTCCTCAAAATCCATGGGCAAGGCTCATTAGACATCAATACTGAAAGCAATGAAAAACTAAGTCTATTCACACACAGATAAATTACAGCATAGGCAGATTAAGAGTAAAATTCCATAATAATTCTGACCTAACATGTAAAATGTTATTTCACTTGCCATGCTCATTCTTCAATCTCAGGTTTCTCCACTGAGGTAGCCAATAAAGCAGCCAATTGTGATATGCCCACTATAAATCCTAGCAAAGAGCAACAATATGTCTTATCCAGCTCACTAAAAAAGCATCAAAGTAGCAACTGTCAGTCAACAGTACATCAGATCTACGTTCTCACTGTGTCCCCTCACAGAAGCTCATGTGATCCATATTACTAAAGATTTATAGATAAATCAACACATTTGGTAGAAATTTTAACTAATTTTTCACCTATACTCTCTGTCCTTCCGTTATTACGTTAAAGGTTTCCATGTAACGTGGACTATTTTAGCAAAACACAAGTTTTCCTTCTCAAACTTCAAGTAACATCTTGAAGTTTAAAAACATACAGGAAAAAATGTAAATAGACTTTACTGAGGGCATTGCATCCTAGCTGCAAAATGCAAATGCACGTTATAATGAAGCTTCTGAATATCCAAGTAATGGGTACACACTCACAGAAAGAGTGAGATTTACTATCAGTTATAACTGCTAAAAGGAGAGCAAAGGAAAAACAATATCTGTCAGTAACTGTATTAATGGGAGATTGTTATGGAAGCCATTTAAGGAAATACAAGGCTTGGAATAGCATAATGATGCAGCTGCAGAAGTAAAAAAATGTGCGTATTGTTAATATGTTGTGGTATAGCTTCAGACATTTAAATTAATGAACTAATTTCAAACTTCAAAATGCCAAACGCCCCAGTGACCCTACACTTTCCATAGGAATTGTACACATTTTATTTCCATTAAACTCTTAAATAAAATTTCCATTAGTCTTTCACTAGAATAACGTGCAATTTCCATAGCAAAAGATTGAAAAATCATAAACAGTTACAAAACGCAGTGCAGCAAATCCACCACATTCAAGATCTATTTTTCAAACTATTCATCAACTCAAAATAATTGCATAATATCAGCAAAAGTATTCCAAATGCTCAGGAGAGGAAATGCTGTTCTAGATAATAGGTAAATGCAGGACTGAATGAAAGAAAATTAATTTCTTTCACTCTTCCATCATGTAAATGGTATTTCTAAATACAACACTGACAAAATGGCTTTGTTTTAAAACCCCATTTCAAAAATTCCCTGTTTTTTTTCCTTTTTTTTTTCTAATTCTGTATCCTAAATTGATCAAACTATACAACCTGTCATTTTTCATGTCAGATTTCCACTTGGTATGTTTTGAAAAGGCTAAGCTACTGAATCATTAAAAATAGGGAGTGTTTCCATAATATAAATACTGCTGACAAGCTGCTAACTGTACAACTGGTAAGATGCTTTAGTAGTATGTAATCACTGATGTAATATTACAAATTTTTCTTACGACTCAACATTGCCATTTCACCAATACATATGACTGTTTAAAATGCTAGTCCAACATAGAGCAGGAGTCCTGGCAACTGTATTTATTCCCTGAAATCATAAAATATTATTAAAATACTATCTATAATAAAGATGTGAAATATGTTATCTAAGCTCTATTATCCTGATGGGTAAAAGCCAAAGAATACTTCTTTAAGGTTTAAATTCCCAAGAGAAGAAGAGCTCAGATCCTGTCTGCAAGCACACAATGGAATCACAGCTGACGATGCACATCTTTTTCTGGATGTCTCCATATGCTCAGGAGGGTTTCCCCCCCCTCCCCGTTTCTCCCTCTCCGCCTCCCTTGCTCCCAGCATTACACTGAAGAATTTGTCATTATCCACTGCCAGGAATATGAGAATGTTTTAACGACTAACAAAAATAAGGCAGTGCAGTGAAGTTCACCTCATTTAAAATAAGTAAGGGATCTTGCCAGAGTAGCCATCTGTAACTAAGTTAACTAGCAGCAGAAAATGGGTGGATGAACGGATGCTGTTTTATGCCTTCTATAAAGTAACTATCCATGCTACTTTGGTCTTAGTTTAAAATGCTGTGTCACACAGAAGAGTATATACTGTAACAAAGCATTTAACCTCTGACCTCTAAAGCCAAACAGACGTAAATGAATATTAAGCATTTTAATGCCTATAAGAATACTGAAGAAATGTGTGGAATTTGTTAAATACTTTATACCTACTTGCATGCAAACTGCATTGCTTAGAGAGGCCAACCACAGAAAACGTTCAAAAAACCTCAATGTGATAAGAACAATTTTAGTTCAGTGTTCCCTTTCTCCAACGCACACTCTGTTAGCGTTCAGCAGACAAAGACAGTTACATTTATTTTGAATTTGGTACCACCTTTTAGTGCACCTTTTTCTTTTAAATGAGCTGACAGTATCCTCAAGGCTTAGACCTCATAAGCCTCTGCAATTCTGGTGTCAGGTGTTAAGAGAAACTCCAGCTGAGCGCCGAAGCCCAGATTTTGCCAATGAGACAGCGACATCAGCAACAAAGGCAAGGAGCAGAAGACAGTAGGCATTGTAGCAGCAGCTGGCTCGCTCACTGACTTTGTTCTTCCTGCTGCAAAACCTGGGCTCCCTGCAGATGGGCTAGCTCTTACTGGTTTTTTTAGAGGACAGAGGGAAAAGTTGGGAATGCCAACACTACAGACTGCTCACACACCTCTTTCAAGAGAGCCTTTCAGCCTTCTCATGAGCAAGCTACACTTTAAGTGATTATAAAAACAAACATTATTTATAAATAATTTTTACTTCAGAGCTTCAGTTTAATGCAATACACTATGCTATACGCAAATAAATCCCTTGTATTTTCTAATTTTTCCACCAGAAATAACCTTTTTTTTCTTTCTCAAGTAACACAATTCCAGCTTAAAAACTTAAGCTGATTCCAAAAGTATCATTCTTGATTGCAATAAAATATTCCTTCCTAAAATGTCTCAAGTTTCAAATCTAGCACTGACACCACGAGGACACTCAACAAGGAATTTACCCACCTAGTAAAGAAGTGCCTTCAGACTGATGAAGCACATCATACATAGACTCTCCCCCTAGTAAAAACCACAAGCCTGAGAAAATAAAAAGTTGAGAAATCTTCAGGTGTTTTGTGAAATAAAATAGTACAGTGGCTGAAAAGATGAGGTGATTGCAGTACCTTTGTCATGCATTTATGGCATAATGCTCACCCAGATGAGATACAAATGTATTAAAAATAACAAGATTCTTCAAATTATTGCATGTTGTTAAAAAGATCACCCTTTCTTCTTAAAGTTGTTCTCAATATTTCTGAAGGCTGAGTCCATGAAAAACTATTTTCTTCAAGACTTTAGATGACCAAGACTGGTTATGAACATTAAGCTTCTCACAGCACTTGTCAAATTTAGGGATTAACCATTTGGGGGCAATTTATATCTTTCTTTCACACATGAGAGTGAGACAGAGCAGAGACAACTTCTATGTCCAATCCCTAAGCAGTTGTATCACAAATGACAAAATAAGGGGCACAAATGCATGAGCGTCTGTCTGTATATGCTTTTATACACATTTGTATGTGCAAATACTCACAAGCCCTATTTGTGACACCACCGGTGATAATAAAGAAATGTTCTAAAAAATATGTAGGTGGCACAGTACCTACACCAACTGCGATAAAACAACCAATTTCCATTCACACTAAGCTGCGCGTAAGCAAAGACGTTTCCTGCTTTGGGGAATAATATTTTTGGTATGACATTTAGAATAACGTACAACATTGTCACTTCTCAGGGAGCATCCAACACAGCAGACCAGCAGCTCCCTCCCTTTGGACACTGCCAGAGGATTCCCCCATGAGTGGAGCACATCAGGCGGCCCAACACGGCTGTTGGGTTACAAGGACCCAGGAAATTAACTGACTAGAGATGTTTTAACAGTTCAGTAAATAAAAAACCCAAAGGTATAAAACCTAAATGATTGTCTTCAGCCACAATGGCAGAACAACAGCAACAAAAATGCTTTAAAGTAAGAAGACTGGCAGTTTAAAATACTTATTTACAGTGGCAATAGAGCTCTGCTGTAACTGCCATAGCCAGACACTACATGCTTAGCCCAAACAATATTAAACATTATGGGTTCAGTTCTAAAGCCTATTCACCTTCTTCCTACTACTCGGGGGAAAACAAACAAAAAAAACCCCAACAAACAATTGATTATTATCAAACAAGAAGGCTATTCTCCTTTCACAAGGAGACTCCCCTCTAAATTACAAGTATATTTATACAGTGAGCTCCCACATACGCACGCTTTAAACAGAAGTACACAGGCTAACTCAAACTAAGATCCAGATATCATTATTTCCCGGTTACTACCAGCAACCCAGCCTCCTTGCCTTTTTTTATTTCCCCCCCCCCACACCTTTTTCTGCCAGGCTCCCGGGCAGGTTTCCCGCAGACAAACTGAATGACCCTCTCCGGCAAGAGCAGCGTGCGGTCCCTGGGCTGGGGGAAAAGCTCAGGCCCAAGCGGCGGCAAAGGAGCGAGGGGCAGCGAGGCAGGAGATGGACGCGACTCCGGTTACACCTCGCCCCGCAGCCTCCGAGCCGCGCGGTGCCCGCGGCGGCGGCGGCGCACACACCGCCCCCCGCGGAGGCGGGGAGGGGCCGCGCACCCGCCCTCCGCGGAGGCGCCGGGCATCTCCGCACCCCTCCC
>VXAY01005403.1:785505-798433 GCA_013399855.1 Oxyruncus cristatus | reverse complement strand
CCCGCCCGAGGGACAATGGCAGCCGCCCCGCTCGCTCGCAGCGCTGCGCAGCGCTCCGGGGAGCCTCCTCCTCGGCGCCCGAGCCGGCGAGAAAGGGGAAGGGAAAAACAAAGTCCTTCGCCCTCGCAGGGAAAGACTTTGGCTGTGGCCCTTTGCTGTCCGCCCTTGAAGGAGCCCCGCTTCCAGGCGGGACTGGAGCAGTCAGCCTGGTTACGGCTTTCCGTGGCCAATATTCACAAACACAGAGAGGCTAAGCGGGGGGATTCAGTCTTATTTCCTTTCTTTGCCTCCGGAAAGAAAAAAAAAAAAAAAAAAAAAAAACAACCAAGANAAAAAAAGACACACATGGCTGAAAATTGTGTCAGCTGTATCTCACTCACGGGAGCGAGGGGATGGAGACACAGGCTTTTCCTAGGTTGTAGGAGTGAATACATGAGTTAAAAATTGTTAAGGGCTGTAGGGCAGTTGTTAAACATTGCCCTTTAGTTCAAGAAGCAATCTGCGATGCAGAAATCCTATCTTACAAGAAAAGCTTGTTTTCACACGAGTCGATAATGGCGAGCTATACTTGACACACTGCAGCAATCCTTATTTTTGATATTTCCTCACGTGGATGTTCAGCCCCAAGCTGTTCTGTAGCTATCCTCAGATACATTGTTCCTGGTGGTATGGCTGACTCTGCTTGCAATTAGGCTTGTCCAATACTTTTTTGATCATAACCCTTGTTTTCCAATTTGTTACACTCTGCCCTACTGTGCTGCATACAATTTCCCACACTTGTGTCTGACTCAATTTTTTTAAAGCTTTTTTTTTTTCATTGGGTAAAAATAGTTCAATTGTTTCTCCAAACAAATTAAAGGAAAACTCTTTCCCACTCTTCTCCCCCAAGTTAAAGAAAAAAGTCTTTGCAACCAAGTAACTGAAAGCTTGCAATATTTTCGTCTTCTAGAGGAAGAACCCAGGCATGGGAGGGACGCTCATCAGAAATCCATTGAATTTGGTCTCATTAGGAGATGGGGATGGAGACATTGTCGTTTGTATATGCTCAGTTAGAGCTCTGATGTGAAAGTAACCAGAGATCCAACCCATATTAAATGCCACTGTTTTAAGGGAAGTACTTTTGGCATCATTTCAGAAGACAAGGCTCCAGCGCTGGGCTACAGCAGCTGGAGAGGACAACCTTTCTGAATGACCCTCTCAGTTGTGTTGTGTTGTGTTGTTGTCAGTTGTGTTTGACAGAGAAATTACGTAGTCTTCAGGAAGCTCTTCCACCCTGCCCATACACAGACAGGCAAAAAGAGATTAAAGGTTAATTCCATCTGGAGAGCAGAGAAATCAGAATATTACCTTGAAATAATACAGCAAATAAGAGTAGCTTGTATGTAGGGAAAAAAAAAAAAAAAAAAAAGAAATAAAGCAAAACTGGGGTAAAGAGCCCTTTACAGAGTTTTCCCTTGACCTCATTTGTTATATCTGTGCAAATCTCTGTAGCAAATAAACTAACAGTTATATAGGCAATAATCTCATTTACCTCACAGTTGTGATTCATCCATTCTCCAGTGTTAAGTGAGACAGTGGTCCACTGGGGGGAGGGGAGGAGGGAATAAACAAAGTATGTATTTAATTTTATGACCATAAGCAGTCCAATTAAAAATTGCACAGGTAATTTTTATCCCAGCATTTCTTATTTATGAAAGCTCGATTTATTTTTTTCTAATTTCACACTTCCTTTAGCATAACCAAAATCATTATTAAACTAGTACTTAAATCCACTGGGAAAAACAAGGAAGACCTTTTAACTTGCTGCAGTATGAACATGAAAGATAGCCCATGTAACACAAAGTTTACGGTCTCAACACTGACAAAAAACCCTGGGTCCAGTGTAGCTGAGTGTCCTATCCAAACTGGGTGGGAGAGGGGATTTAATTACACATATGCTCAGATTCACTGAAATTTGTTAGAATCTTCTAACCCAAAAGCAAATACATTTTGTCATCGAAGGCCAAAACTCAAAACCCTGGTTACAAGTATCACTGTATGCAAAGACCAGTAATTTTGTTATTCCTAATTGTTCTTCTTTGAAAGGAAGGCACCATATTTCAGATGGGAAATAGATTTGATAAACACTCTTCAGTGCAGATTTAATTCAGTATTACAGCTCTTCTCTGAACCTTCTCCAGTGTCACCATTGCTGCATTGTGCTGACTAGAGCTGGGCTTAGTTTTTCAACAAAAGCTTCATCCATTCTAAACAAGAGTAATACAAGCTTCCTGTCATCCTCTTGTGTTCACCTTCCTCCCGTTTATTCTTCTGCTGGCTATTTATTCACAACATCATTTTATGCATTCACTTGATTCTTCACCGTGATCTGCAGACCTTTTCTGATGTGAAATTTAGCAACAGGAGAAGTTTTTTGTTATTTTAGTTTTCAGAGAAGTTTGGTTAAATATCCTATCATAACTTTCCTTTTCCTTAAATTAACATGAAAAAAAATCAGAATCTGACTGCAACCATGTTTTCCTGATCAGTATAGCCATATATTGTCAATGTTCTTTTTTCTTACTTACTCTTTCTATGTACCATACTTCTTAAAAAATTGGTACATGGGGTGAGTAAAACTAGTTGTTTTACTCACTGCATTTGCAGATGTGTTTCTAACTGGTTTTCAAATAAGTAAAGTTATTCTTCCATAGGGTGAAAGGTTATGAACAAACTGTTGGGTGCTTATGAACTTGGTAGGCCATTCAGGTGTAGCTGCTGTCTCATAAAGCTCTATCTGCAGCTTTAATGCATAAGGAAGAATGGTTTATGTGCACCTGCTGACACCAGGGCTGTATGTAACACAGCTGTTGGTGCACAAAGCCTTTTTCATGAGCAGCTGCATTTACCCTGTAGAATCACTCTGCTCACCTTTATGGAGAATTGACTCCCCACTTACTCATTAACTTTTCCAAGCAGATTTAAATATGGTCTTTATGAAACCAATAAGATTTTTGTTGACAGAGTATATACCTAACTCAAACCCACAAAGAAAACAAAATGAAATTTAAAACCATATAAAACTTCTCCACCATCTTCGTCTTCTTCAGGATTCAGGGGACCCATTAAGGTTGAAGCTTCAGCTCCAAGTAGGGCCAATTTTGAAGTTATGCCAGGTTTTCCAGTGTCATACCCAGCTGAGTTTTTACTGTCTCCACAGCCTCTTTGAACAGCCTATTCCACTGTTTGAATGTGAATTTTTCTTTTCCCCTGATATCTAATTGGTCTGTTCCAACTTGTGCATGTTGACTCTCACAATGAAAAGGTCACTATGGACCTCAAAAAATGCTCCATCTTTTCTATATCTGCCCCTTAGCTAGCGGAAGAGAACATTAAAATTTACACCAGCCTTCTCTTCTTCAGATTAACAGCCTGATATTATCAGTCTCTTCTTGTGTGTCATGTGCTCCAGCGCCCTCACAGTCATGATGGCCCTCCCCTGGATTTTCTTTTTTATGTCCGTGTCTTTCGCATAGTGGGTAGCTCAAAACAGCACTCAGTAATTCATATGGGATCTCACAAGCACTCCATGGATGAGAATAAACAAGTTTCTCAACCTGCTGTCTATTCTTTTGCTATTGTGGCCCAGGATACTGTTGACCTTCTTTGTTACAAGTGCGCTGCTGACTTACTTGTTGCTCACCAGGATTCCCAAATTTCCTTTTGAAAATCCTCTGCCAGCCTCTTGGCCTTTAGCTCATAAAGCAATGGCTGTTCTGTTCCAGATGCAGAATGCTACATCGCCATTCATTGGACTTCATGAATTTTCTGCCAGCCCATTTCTCCAATCTGCTGAGGTCCCTCCAGTGTACTGACCATTATTTCCCAATCTACTGTCATCTGCACTTCATCTCATCACTGAGATCACTGACTGTTACACACTAACAATCCCAGTATCCACCCTTGAAATATACTGGCCAGCAGTTGGATCTGCTACTGCTGATCACAGCCCTTGAGCCCAGTGGTACAGTCAATGTTCCACCTAACTTATTTTCTGCTTAACAGAGCTCATACCTCTCCAGTGTGGTTAAAGGAGGTCTATGGGTGATTCTATCTAAAGCTTTGCTAAAGTCAAAGTAAATGACATCAGCTGCTTTCCGCTTCTCCACAGATTCAGTTATGTCATTTTAAAAAGCTGTCACATTGGTCTGGCAGAATTTGCCCTTTGTAAACCCTTACTGCCTGCCCCCAGGCACCTTCTTGTCTTTCAAGCACCTGGACATGGTGTGCAGGAGGATTTACTACTTAATCCTCCCACAGACAGAGGTCAGGCTGGCTAGCCTGTAGTTCCTTGGATCTCCCTCCTTGAAGATGGACGTGACATTTGTCTTTTTCCAGCTTTCCCCACTCACCACCACCTTTACTCACTACACACACCACCGACATGATATGCACACCCTGTCATTGCTACAAGTACTGTGCCCCTCTGATCTCCCTTCACATCTCCAAATATCTGATTATCCTCCTTCCATTAGCTCTTTACCACAATCTGCCCTTTTGAAATAACACACTGACTTAACATAGTGTTATGTTCTTTTAAAGTATCTAGGATCTGGCTCAGCTTCTTCAACAGCACTTTGGCTATATTGTCATTTGATACAGTGATACACCGGACTCATTAAGAGCTTGCAGTGAAGAGCACATCCTAGGTGCATAGTGCTTATGTACTAAAACTGAAACTAAGATTTTTTTCCCTAGAAACTCTTCAGACTTAAGTATTTTTTTCATCTCAAATAACAAACTTGTAAATAAAAAAAAACGGTTAATCAAACACCTTGTTATACGTTTATGTCTTATTAATTCAATAATCTGCTTCACATTAATTTTTTTTAAAAAACATCAAGTAGTTTTGAAAAGCTCCATACTTTTTAAATATAAGAAATCAATCAAGATAAATTTCGCCATGTAAAATGTTCTGAAGTAAGTTATAAATATATAGTCTAAGAATTAGAATTTTAATAAAATTCGTGAAAATATTTTTATACTGGAGTAGAAGACTCGTTTTAGTGTTGTAACAGTAAATGTTACTCTTGTAACAGTTCATGCTACAACAAAATAATATTCAACTAAGGGATATACACCTGTAGAGCTAAAGCACAACTGCTATAACAGCATCAGAAGTGTATTTATTTTTCTTGTATTGTAAGGTCATACCAAAACCCTTGCATTTTTGCCTTGCTGGACCTCCACTTCCATTTACCCACTTGTTTCTGCCAGTTTGCTTCAGCTATGTATAGCAAATGTGACCACATGAAGTGCTGGATCAGACAAACAAAACCTGCCTCTAAAATTCTTCTTGAACACTGTGATGGAACTGCTGAGCTGATGACACTAAATTCCAACCATGAGAAAAGGGTAAATGCCTGCTGGGTACTCCAGGACAGCCTGCTGGAAATGACCCACTTGAGGAGGACCAGGTGATCTCCAGAGGTCCTATCCAGTCTCAGGAATTCTGTGTCTCTGTGGTAATTTTTATGGAAAACACAAAGTACTTTAAGCTATCATGCTTTATTTCACACTGCACTCCCAACTTCTCCAATTGTTCTTCTCTTTAACCACATTTTTTTCCTTATGCCCTTATTTTCCGTTTTACGTTTGTTTTTGCTAGTCTTTTATTCTGTCGCTCCCATATTCTCATCCTGCAGCGTGTGTTCAACAATAGTTATACTATGACATATTTTGTGTATTCATGCAGTATATTAAAAAAGACATTGCCATTCCTTCTACTAAGGATTAGCCCTGTGCTCTGCCTTTAACCAAAAAGGTAAACAGCCCTCGAGCATACACATTAAGGGGCATAACTGAGGTACATGTAAGAAATAAAGCTAGAAATGTTTCATTATGGTTTTGCTGTTTAAAAAGCAATGTTTTCTTCCCCTTGTAATGACATTGTTGAATATATTAACTTACATTTGGTTTAGAATTGTGCAACACTGTCTTCTTCCCTTGATTTCCTGCATTTGAATACACAAATTTTTGTACCTTTACTAGAATGTGATATTAAAAAGCATTGCTGAGGAAGGGCAGAATTAAAAACCATCCCACAACTAACAAGTGGAGATGTACACATTAACAAGCCCCTTATACCTCCTCTGTGTGCTGCTCTCTTTAGGACGTCCTCTGAAAATTGATTCTAAGGCAGCTTTATCATTTCATATTTAATGATTACTTCTCCTCACTGACCATATGCACTAGGAAACTTTCCTCCTAAATTATGATTGTGCAACCCTCAGCCTAAACAGCCCTAAACTTCTCTGTTGAATGTACTTTCTAAATTTACCATTAAGCTGATCACACCTCTGCTCACCATTGGCCACTTACTATGTAAATCTGGAGTTATGCACATATGTAAATTTACTAGCTCATGTAACTGGAGTGCAGAAGATATAAAAAAAATCAGAATGGTGGTAAAGCATGCTTTTAACTGGCAAAAACTAAGCATGTCTGTACAAGCAACACATTTCATGCAGCAGGCTTAAGATCTGCCTTGCTCTATTGCAGTTCTTAATGCCATTATGAAAGATGAAATCAAGATGGAAGGATGACAGTGATTTAGTCACAGAACCAGTTAAATGACTTTCCAAACTGGAGGCCACAGATAGCTTTTTGATCTATAGATAGCACAGAAGCTTGATCTCACAAACAGAAAACATAAGAAGCCTGGTTTTACTTCAGGATGGCATTAGGAGTTTTAAGTTATAGTTCTGTAAATCCAGACATTTAGCTTCTTGCTCTATTTTTTTTGAATTACTAGTTTATTTTAATTTATTATTAAAACAATTACATTTTCATCAGAGCTTCCTGAGCTCACATTTTTGGTTTGACTTCCAGCCTTAACCCTTAGAATAACAAAATTTTTATATGGAATTATTTTAATCTAACAAATATTAGAAAAAATTATTGTCCCCAAGCTTTTTGGACTATGTAGTATGACGGAGGGTTTCCATTCCCTGGGATTACCTCTGTTTCACCCTAGTGGCATAGCCTCTGAAAGCTCCTTGACACAGATTCATCTGACTCACCAGACAGAGGCATCGGGAATGGGGAACAGTCATTCTGAAGGACTGAGCCAGAGTGTGCAGAACGACCAGAAGAGTTGAAGATTTCCCTGATCAGTTTTGAACATCTGTCCATCTGTCCTCTCCTTCCACAAACAGCTCCTTGGATGTGGAGATTCTGGTGATCTCCTTTAACTGCCTTCCCCACTCTGAGCTTTAGGAGCAGACACTATTACCATGTGGACATCCTTATGTAGGCCAAGATGACACATGGTTCACAATACAACAAGAAATTCTGTGGGTTTCTTTTTTTTTTTTTCCTGGTACAAAAAAGGAAAAAGGCTACGGCACTGACCTTTAAATGATCACTGGGCGTCAGCATTAGCAATTCACCAAAATGAGTCTCTGCTCCAGCCTCCTTGCACACTCAAGGAGACAGCTCTATATCAGTAGATGATAGTACACGTTTCTGAAGTTGCGACCCTACCATAGTACACTCTCACATCTCTATTTTTCTGGGGTTTTTTAGGCAGAGGTTTTGCTTTTGGTTTTATTACACGTGCCTGTTATATAGCCATTAAATATGGGTCATCAGGAAATAGCAAGGTTAGCAAAGCCAAGGCTGAAGGAGAAAGAGGCTACAATTGTATTAAATTTTGATATTTCTTATGCCATCCCACTCCAGCCATTCCACTTTTATGTTCTCCAATACATTTGTAATAATGATAATGTTTAACATTATTAGACAACGAAGTTGTTTCATAAAAACAAAAACAAAAACAAAACAAACAAACAAACAAAAACACAACAAAAAACCCCCCCAAACAAACAAAAACCAAACCAAACCAAAAAAAAAAAAAAAAAAACCAGGAAAGGAACTTGGAGAGAAATTGATAAACTAACTTGGATTTGCAGTAAGATAATACGTGCTTGACCAGGTGCTTGAAAGATGATGCAAATGTACTGAATGGTTTGGAAAAACACAATTTGTAACCGTGTGTGTACTTACACACAACTTAACCAACTCAACCTTACCATTGTGTGGTGAGTTCAACCTGACAGAGAAGGTAATGGGCTCTGTCAATAGCTCTGCTTGCACTCTTTAAATCAACAAGTGTTTTGCAAGAGCCACTGTAGCCCTAAGGTTTGGAAGAGAAGCGAAGTAAAGCTATTCCTCCTCCCCCACCCTTGAAGTCCTTTCTATGCTGTCCCTCTCAGAAGGCAAGTGACAACCTAAGCTTTTCCCTCCCCGTTTTGACGCTTATACTTCAGAAAGATTCTGGGTTAGACAATTCGAGTGTATTTGGTGAGATGATTACAGATACTGTGCTTGCTGAGATGCAGACTTCCAAAACCAATTGTTCTTTGTGTACTCCTCTATCAAGTCTCAGTCATATGTTTACCAAAGGGAAAAAAAAAAATAGGTCCCATGAAGGACAGACCGAGCTGAGACAAAGGTGTCCATCAGAAGCTGCCAAAGTATGAAGAGAAATTTAATTTCTATATAGAAAACTATCACATTCCCTCTTAGTTTGAATACAGCTGAGTTGGTTAAATACATACCATGAATCCAGAAAAAAAAAAGTAATAAGATCATGAGGCTGAAAGAGGTCAAGAGGCCATCTGTGTCCACCCCCTCCTTTAAGGCAGGATGATCAACACCTATCTCACTCCTAATGCATTGGTCTAACCTGTTCTTAATGACGTGTGATGAGCAATCTCAGCCTCCCAGGCAACTGCATTGCTCTACTGTTCTCGCCATTAGTTTTTCTAATGCTTAAACAGGATTTCTTTTGCTACATTTTAGCCCTTTATCTTCTCCTCAAATCTACCATAGATAAGGAGATTTTTTTCCCCCTCCCTTTTTGCTAGTTCTCAACCTTAAGCAGAAACGCTGCACTGTTTCTCTTAAGTTTGTTGCTAACCTGAGCAATTCCAGTTCCTTCCAGTTCTCGTTCCTGGGCACCTTATGCCGGTCCCTGTTCGTTCAAGCCGCTGTGGGTTTTCTACAGTTGATGCAGAGAAGAGGATGCATTTTTGATACTGAGAGTTTGAGGCCTTACTGATGCTGGAAGCATTACTTTGCCACTGCCATAATTTGCCATGCAAGCTGTATGTCCCTTTCCACATTCCAATAATTATTTTACTCCTCCCCCACCCCTCCAACAACATGGTATTGCTTAGTATTGTTCAGAGATCAGATTTACCATCCTAACTTTAGTATTCCCCACATTTTAAAATGCATTTTAATACATTGTTACGTACACGGTATTGATGTAAAGGCATGCACTACTTCAGCTGAAGACCTTGAGTTTGTTAAGATGTGTGTTAGTACACACATTGTTACAAGGCATTAGGTAAACAAGAAAGAAATCTAACAGAGATATTTAGACCGCAGATAAATGTAAATTTTTGCAAAATCAAAACTCTAAATCAAAGCATAATAAAGAACAATACCACTAGTGCTTGTGTGTAGATCTGCCTGGATTTTTCAAGGACAGTGGCACAAACGTTATTTTCTGTACTGGCCATATTTCTACAAATCAAGATCAGGAATAACAGAGAACCGTTAGAGAACTACAGAAAAGACTCAATAATATCTCATTATAGTCTTCAGCCAAACATTCTAATTTGTAGGAAAAAAAACCGGCAAGGATGGACAAAGATATTATGTCTATGAAACTGAGATGGACACACTTGTTTAGGTATTCTGTTCATAGCTACGTATTTTTTTAAACAGGTCACGTAACTATAGTTTAAACAGAGCACTACACTTTTGTATCAGAGATTAGCTCTTGAAGAGGGTCCCATTTTGCTAAGGACTGTACAAGTTTACTTCAAAAGGATTTCCCTGGCCAATCATTTCAAGCTAAATACCAGATAAGGAATGGGTGGACTGGAATAAAAAAAAAATAAACAAACCAAAACCAAACCTAACACACAAAAACTAAACAAACCCCCCAAATAAAAACAAACTGACAAACAACACAACAACAAGACCCAAAACCAACCAACAATGAAAAACTGGCCAGGTACAGGATTTGGTATGATAGAGAGGTGTCCTGCTCCAGCAGCTGCTTAACTCTCGTTGAGTCACTTGGTAGAAACTAGAGCAGGGTAAACAATGCAACAATTCAAAAAATCCAGGAGACACCCTTAGGTAAGTGATTTGGCAAATATATTTAGCTTTACTGGGGATACTCACTGAGACTACTTACATGCCTAAGCACCTTGCTAATCAGGGTGCCATTTAAGCTATTTGGAGTCAGAAGTTGAAATGTTTTTGTTTGTGTGAAGCTGTTGGGCCTGGTTTTAGCTGGTTCTTGCAAGACAAAATCATACATAATACAATATGCATGTAGTTGAGTTTATTTGCTACCTCTATATTTTTTTAGATTTTTTTCATACTCATCATTGTAGATCCATGTATTACTTTTTTCCTGTTAAAAATATATCAATTTACAAAAATGAATCCATCCAACACTTCACTATTCATTAAATACTTATGATTTTGAGGCAAAGCATGTCTGCAAACAAAAAAAGCTTTTTTTAGAAGTTACTTGAATCTCATCTCCTATTGCTTTGATAAAATCTTTCATTTTCTTTGAATAACAATGATAAAGAAGAAACTCTGGATCATGATATGTAGAACAAGCAGCATTGAAGGAAAGCAATGTACAGTTGTGTGTAACTTGTGTATAATTTTGAGTGTGTCGATATTCATAAATATAATAATTTTTCATACACAGGTTTGGTTTTCCATACTGGCTGTCTTACATGCAATTTTATGACAAAATGCATTTTAGTTTATGAGCTACACATAAGAACTGAGTAAAATATCAGACATTTCTATTAAATCGATTATACGCCTTTTCTCTGGAGGAACTTCTCATCATATTATTAAAGAATTCTATTTGATTCATAACTTTAAAGTGTGTTCAGTTCCTCAGTGTCTGTTTCTTAGCATCCTCTTCGCTGACACATTGTTTGTGAATACTTGCAAATTTTAGTGGAGTAAGAAAATACATCGGTTAGAGAAGTCAGATATTATATTTCTATTTCACCATAAGAAAACCTGTGCAAGTGTGTAGTAATGAATTGCAATTTGTTCATTGTGTGAGCTTATTTTCCAAATACTTTCTCACTATTCTGCCTAAAACTAGAAAAAGTAAATTATAACCATGGATACCAGGAAGAGCATGAGCAAGGAGTAGTAGGCTTGCCTACGTCTAATAAGCCTTCCTAATTCTCATGACTCAAACAAGAAAATCAAGTGAGTTGGCAAACCCCAAACAATGGAATGAAGAAGTAATGCAAGAGTAATGCCTAATTAATGCTGTTTATTTTGTAGAAGCAGACTATTTAAACAATTGGAATTTCATCTGAACAGCACCTTTCAGAATATGTTGCTTTTAAACCCCATATTTATCACTTATAATACAATTCATTATATCTAGAAATATGCCTATATACACATTTAGACATAAAATGCCATCTATAAAATCACCAGCTGTAGTTATTCATCTTAATTAAATATGCTGAAGTCAAGGCAAAAAAGACAAAGTAATAGAAGTTAAAAGAGGAGAAGATAAGACCATGTGAATTTCTGAGCAGATAAAATTCTAATAAACAAGACTACTTTCAAGAGATAATTTCTCCTCTTTACATGCACCGTGCTAGTTTGGTGACTGGAGTAAGAAATCCTGGAAATTAAACGCAAATTAAGGTGAAACCGAAAACCAAGTTGTTTCTTAAACAAGGAAATGTGCATACATATTAGATATCCCATTATCCATAACCAAATCATGACTGAATTGCTACATCAGAGCAAGTGAAAAGGTTTATTGGAAAAAAAAAAAAAAATCAGTTCCTGAATAGTCAAGGTATGGAAATATCTCTTTATAACTGCAGCAACCTCTAGATTCACATGTTCCTCTAAGACCTACCTACCTATGTTCCACATAGGCAACATATGAGAAAATACTGTGCAGATTGCAATAAGGATAAGAATCTACACTGAAATATAGCTTGATTTTATTGAAAAAAGTTGCCAAAGGATACAATAAGAAGGTTCAACACTCTACCGTGTTTTGTAAATGCAAGTATTATTCTAAATAGAAGCAGAAAGGAACCTCGCCCTACCTCAAATCATAGTGTCTGCAACTACCACTTACTGAAGGAAAAAAAAAAGAAGACAAGAACTCTTTGTAGTTCTTGTGTAACTGGTTCACACACAGGTAGGTAGAAATCTGCATCAAACCCCTGTGTCAGCTCTTTTTCATATGAGTGCCATGTGTTACCCTTTCCTTGCCCCATGCAATGCTCACCACAACGCAAAACTGCAGCACTGATGTCTCTTGCATAAAGCAGAGTGAGTCGTACAGCATTGAAAGCAGACCACATACTGTCTTTACTTGGCTATACACTATGTTTTTCTTCCAGCCAGCAGCAGTCCTCTGTCTGCGTTGCAAGCTCTTCTAATTGATACTGCTACTTATTGCTTGTTTTAAGGATAAATAATACCATGGAGAAAATGCTGTGATGAGCAAGGCAGTGGAAACCAAACAGCTAGCAGTATATCAGCTCCAAACTGAAGGCTTAAAATTCCTTAAACATACTGCTTTTTTAACTCTCTTAAAAAGCACAGTCCATCTGCACTCTTTCACAGTCGATTGCATAGTGTGTTGTATACACCAGGAATTAAGCCCTACTGCCACATCCAAACCTCTGTGTATCCAGATGTAATAGGCCTTGTAAGTTGAGCGAGTCCTTAGATACTGAAAGTACTTGTAAATACTTCAGGTACTTGTGAAACTTCTGAACGAAACCATGGAAGACAAATTTTCAAAAGTGACAAAAACTAGCAATCCCAGCATGGTTTTAACTGGGGG